>OX381721.1:58837143-58862143 GCA_947462335.1 Harmothoe impar | reverse complement strand
TACCGAAGGGCACGCTAGTGTCCTCTGGTGAGTACTAAGGGAACCATTCATGTAAGAACTGTATGCCTTGGAGTTGGAATATGGAGTTGGACTTGTGAAGATGTCTCATTTGTACTTGCTGAAAGCCATTTTCTTCAACCACAGTGGCATGTTAATTCTGCGATATCAATTACCTGCACCTCATAAATGCGTCCATGATAGAGCCAGATGTTAATTATGTACTGGATATACTCCTGGGGGTCGAGAGGCAATATCATTGATATAAGCCAAGGCCGAAGGCCGAGGCTTATATCAATGATATTGACTTGAGACACCAGGAGTATATCCGACATACAGCCCGCTTTCATAGACTGGTGATGTAAAATAGCCTGATTACAGCTCTTTTTCCACAGATGTGGCCTAGGAGGATATCCTGTATAACCCTCCTCGGAGGTTATATGATCATCAAACATATCCTCTGTGTGTTCTCATAGAAATACAATGATCAGAGCACATGCTTGAAGAGTGTAGCCTCATTCTGATACAGCATAGCCATATATAAACTAACCATGAACCAACACTCACAGCTGGCTTCTGGGGTGAAACTCCTTGAGTACATGGTACTTCTGGTTTAGACTTCCAGACCTTGGGTATGGGTCCCATGTAGAGCAGAAATTTTGATACATATTTTTTATTTCTTTGGCTCTTCAGATATTTCAAAAAAAAGAAAGAAAAGAAAAAAAGAAGAAACGGGGGTGCGGGGGCGGAGCCCCCGATTTATACAACAGCAGCATCAACTAAACAGCACTCTTTACATTGTCTAATGGGACAATCCCTCACCAACATAGGCCCTAGTTAACAGGCTCAAACACATGTGGCTGGATGGTCCTGCTGCTGGCATACAGGGTAGTTCTTGTTGGGATTGGGACCAATTGGGTTTGAACCCCTCAAAGTTTTTAAGTAACATTATTCATTGAGCTAAAAAGGCAGAAGCACTACATATACTATGGGCGGTTTAGTATCATTGCATGAGTCCCGGTGGAGCAATCGCTTAGCTGTTGGGCTTAATGTTCCAAGGTTGTGGGTATGGATCCTGCTAGATACCCTGGCTCTCAAAGAGAAAAAGAGCTCTTAAATATAACCACCTCCTAGGGGTGTATAAGATAAATAAACACTGGGAGCTCATAGTCCATTGAGGGAGTGCTCATCATTTAAAGGGCCATTCTCACCACTCACACTTACCACGTTTGCATTTTTTCATCATTTTGAAATACCAGTAGATTTTTTTCAACTTCATTCTGTCTCATTATATCTCTGTCTCATTTTGAGATAAGTGAAAAAGGCACCATTGCTGCCCTGGTAGAGACCACCAACGTAATTCATCAATTCTGAAGGTTCTCAAATGGGTCCAGACCGCTATAGTCTATTATGTTCCCGTGTCAGAAAGAAAAATTCCACTTCTAACTTTAGGATTACCTTCAATGCATGAATGAGATGCGAGATCATTTATAATGGGTTTGGACCACTAAATTGGACATGGCGACATGGGTGTTTTTGGGCTTATTGACATGCGACATCAGGAATTTAAGAGTTAGTGACATGGGGCATGGCATTTTCTTAAGATCGACAAGGTGACATGGCCATTTCTTAAAATCGACAAGGCGACATGGCCATTTCTTAAAATCGACAGGGGAAATTGGGACCCCCCCATCCAGACCCCCTTTAAAGATAATGACTAAATCTATATAACAGTGTCATTATTTCAGCGCCTTCTTTATGAGTCCCTACCCTGGTATGGTGTCAGCTCGGGATAGCACCTCATTTAGAGTTATCTAAGTTATAGATAGCGATGTCTACAGCTGATATAGACAGGTGTGTCATGTCTGCCCCAGGGTCCGGTCACTAAGCAGAACACCAATTGCCGCCACTGCACGAGGGGGATATATATACACACCGTTTAGGCCAAAAAAAGAAGGTGTGTTTCAGGTTACATAATCTGAAAATCTAGGTAGGGTAGGTCGGATTTTAAATTTTTTAATTAATTAATTCATTTTTTTTATCTTGGACTGAAAAGTACCCCAAAATAGACTTGCAAACTTCATCACCGACTCGCCGACAACAGTGTCGACTCGTAGACTATCAAATTGACCCTGAAATAGGCCCAAAATTACTTAAAACATTGATATTTATTCAATATTGGATAAAAATTTCTCGCTGACTATGAAGTTGACTCGTAGACTCGAAGTGGACAGGTAACCTGAAACACACCCTTTTTTTTAAAATTTGGCCTTAACAAGTTCACTGCAAAAGCAGTACTCTCATGATTTTTTAATGGTACAAACAACCTTGGACAAAGGAGTAGCCAACCCTCCAATTTCTCTCACCCTAAGATCTTGTCGTAACTATAACCCCCGCTACAGTCAGCCTGATGGCTGACCCCACATACAAACACAGCATGAATGTTGGCATTTAAGCAAAAACTGGACTGCATCTTTAATTTCAGTAAATGCCACTTAAAGCCCCTTAAATGTCATTATGACCTTTTCGGGATATTTACATAGAACTTACCAAACTTAAAGCTGCTTAAATGGTGACTTTTAGCAATAAAAGGTTTGCTGAAATGCCAATGTTCATGCAGTGAAACTTATGTATATGTACGTTTTCCAATTACATGTACAGTAATGTTTGTTCAACATTCGAATATCGCAGTTTAAACCGTGAATATTGCTTGAATAAAAAATCGTACAATCTTACAATCTTACATTGGAATAAAGTCGGGGGTTCGGCTTATAAATGAGGTCATTCTGTATGAGGGGTTTTACAGTATTTCTTGTAATGATGAATTACGTCAAAAGTCCACAAGTTGATAACGATGAGTCATACCGTAAAACCTTGCGTATAAGCCGCGGCTAGTACGCAAATCAGATCGGCAGTGTGGCTTATGGGATCGGCCCAGGGTCGGGGTGCACGCCGCACCCTTAGCTCTAATCCCACCACCTTTTCTCTGCAATTTGTCCACCCAGGAAACCCTAGTTTATCAGTGTCACGCATGTCAATCTAAAATTTCAAAAGATATATTTACTACCTATTTGGTACCTAAGTTGGTTGCTATGGAAAGTACCAATAGACTGAGACCATTATCTGACTCTTTCATTCATTTTCCTACCCCCTAAAACCCATGCTTTGATGTATCACACTTACATATGGAATCAAAATTGTCCATTTGTCATTTCCCAGGTATTCCAGACTCGCTCAACCAGAACCTTTTTTCACCATAAGGGCTCCAAATGGGACTGGTGGAACTGCTATGTTTAGATTGTGACTTCCTGCCAGGCTGTGCACAGGAATTGGTGTACAGGATTTGATTGGTCAACTCCTGAGGAAAAGTTAGTGAAACAAGTTTTTTATATGAGTTTGTCCAGACTCTACTATTATAGAGTTTGGGCCTAAGTGCTTCATTGCTCTGATGGCAGCCATCTTGGTTTCAGAAGGTGCTCCAGGTCATTAAATACATCTAACAAATGTAGATGCGGTGGTAGAAACATCATGCTTGAACACACCCGAAACGACCGATCCCTTGGCTTACCTGCCCCCTCCCCCCAGCCACCACTCCCTGTGAGACGTATACTGAAAAAGTAAACTTGTCTAAAAGAATATCATAAAATAAACGAGTCAAAAGTTGTCTAACCTATGTTACCCTCCCACAAATAGAATCTGGAGCTGGCAAATATTGGGTTTGGGCTGGCACATGCCAAGTGGGTCTTCTATCTCCAGCTAGAAGACCAGATTCCTTGTCACTTAGACGAGTTTTTGACTTGTCTATTTTATGACTGTCACTTGGAAGAGTCTGGAGACAAGTTTACTTTTTGAGTGTATTCAATGGAATTTATAGAATGCATTTTTTCACTGCTGGTGGCTGACTGTTCATATCTGACTTAATATGTTGACTTCATACTGACTTCATACTGACTTCATACTGACTTCATACTGATATAAAAACATGCACAATGAGAAAAAACAATACTTACTCCTTTAAAGGCTGCACAGTGCTTTAATGTAGTAAACCCTCGTCATGATGCATTCATGCAGCCCAGGAAAATAACCAACCAGCGCTGCATTCAAGCATCATGCTACATCATGAAGCTACACGTTCAACTGTTGATAATGCTGGATATAGGCCTAAATGTTAATACATAATAGTCCAAGAGGTCTCTATGGAAATAAATTGCAATATCAGAATAATGTTACAATGAGTGTGTTTATTTGGCAGCATTCAATCAATCCTTCTCCTCTTTCATAGTTTTGATCACCAATGCGAGCAGAAATCAATTAGCTTTTTGAGGGCTGCACAGTGTCTTAATGTGCCATGTCTTTGTTATCATGATACACGAATGCAGCGCTGGCAAGTAACAAGCATCCATGCATCATGCCGACACTTCTGGAGTTGAATGGTTCATAATTATTATCAAAGCCCTAGTATCAATATATGATATCTGGTTTATCGCTGCTGGCACCATGATGGTGTCATGTGCTTATCTTTGAGATGGATTGATATTAATGTTTAAAATTAAAATAGAGAGCTCCTGCCCTGGCCCAGTGGGCACAAAACCTTGATTCAACGTTGACAACTGGTTGATACAGGGTTACAGGGTAGATCAACTTGTATTCAACATTGATGCAATGTTACTATTTCAACATTGTCAACCAACACCTGTTTCAACATCGATGCAATGTTTGGATATCAACCTTGAATCAACCATGCATTTCCCACCTTTCCCACTAGGTGCCTCCACAACCTACTCCTTAGCATTTCTATCTACATTCTACATCTATTTTCCCTAATTGTAATAGCTCTTATTTTCTCATCAATGTATACAATTGATCAAAATGTTATTCATTTTCATTGACAACTATGGTGTGTGTATTTGGTAGACATTTGGAATTAAATGACAAGAATACATGCATGGTTTCAGTAAGACACCCTTTATGTTGCTAAGAATAATATATAAAGCCTCAGTCCTGACCAGGTCAGTTTGAAATGGATGTGAATGCCCCTTAGTGTGATCATCAGAGGTCATTCATGTACCCCTACCCTGGATGGTGCTAGAAATTAGCATTTAATCTAGGGGAAATGGGGGGAATGTTGTACTGAAAATATATAATTTGAAAGAATGTGTCTACATAAGAATGCTGCACTGGGGGATGCATGTTATCTAGGAATCAACGTATAACGTAAAACCTCACATATAACCTGCGGATAGTAAACATCTTGAATTATGATGTCAGTCTGTGATGCCGTTATGTCATTGTGATACATGAATGCAGCCCTGGTCAGTGACTAACTAGTTTTGCATTCACGTATCACAATAACTCTACAGAGTTGATATGCGCAGGTGAGGTAGGCATCACAGAGAAAAGAAACAGAGTCAAAGAGTCCAAGCTGCCTCCAGAATGACTCTTAAGGGAAGCCAGGGCTGCCTAAGGGAGTCTAGGTGACTCCCTGGCTGACTTCAAGGAGCTACATGGGGGAGACTAATAGCTCCCTGACTCACTTAAGGGAGTCACATAACGACCTGGAGAGTCATTTTGGAAAAACCTGGTCTCCCTTTCGACGCTGTTTCTTTTCTCTGTGATGAACATGAAGTCCAAAATCCAAACCCTCCCGTCTTTCGGCATACCTTCTCATGCCCCCTCCCTCCCCCTGTTTCCCCCCCCGCCCCCCCCCCTTCCTCCCTTCCTCCCCCCTCCCCCCTCCCTCTCCCTCCTCCTCCTTCGCCCTGTGATAGCCTCACCCAAGGTAGAGGTGGAGAGGTCCCTATATAAAGGTGGCACCAGGCCTGGTAGAAGACATTTTCCTGCATCACCTAGCCTGATCTCCTTCCACACCCAGTACCACACACTGTCACCCCACTATCATACACCATCTCACACACAATCACACATCCACACACACTACACACACCCACACAGCCACTATGCAGGGCCCCCTGCTCTGTCTGTTGCTCCTGTCCCTGTCCGTGTCCCTGTCCGTATGTGAGATCCGCCTGTCTCACCTGTCCACCCGCTACCTGCCCTTTGACTACAGAGATGGAGTTACATCCTACGCCTACAACAAGGACTCGGCTGAACAGTCGGCTTACGACCCGGACAACAAGATTGTGTATATAGTCGGTGAGTACAGCCATAAAGCATGGGAGGAACGTTAACTGTTTGACCCTTAAAGCAGCATAACCACCGAGCGTATCCCCCTCACAATTCTAGTACTGTTTTAGTCTACTATGGGGTAGCCGCGTGAGTGGTGGGACTGCCGCTTTAAAGGGCCTGTTACACTGGCGGCACTTGCTACCCGGCATCTGCCGCACAGCTTGCCGCAAGGAAAGCTAACACTAACAATTCCAGTGTAGTCACGATTGTGTAGTCACCATTGCTACCTGTGTCGTCACCATTGCTATCTGTGCAGTCACCATTGCTACCTGTGTAGTCACCATTGCTACCTGTGCAGTCACCATTGCTACCTGTGTAGTCACCATTGCTACCTGTGCAGTCACCATTGCTACCTGTGTAGTCACCATTGCTACCTGTGCAGTCACCATTGCTACCTGTGTAGTCACCATTGCTACCTGTGCAGTCACCATTGCTACCTGTGTAGTCACCATTGCTACCTGTGTAGTCACCATTGCTACCTGTGCAGTCACCATTGCTACCTGTGTAGTCACCATTGCTACCTGTGCAGTCACCATTGCTACCTGTGTAGTCACCATTGCTACCTGTGTAGTCACCATTGCTACCTGTGTAGTCACCATTGCTACCTGTGTAGTCACCATTGCTACCTGTGCAGTCACCATTGCTACCTGTGCAGTCACCATTGCTACCTGTGTAGTCACCATTGCTACCTGTGTAGTCACCATTGCTACATTCATACATCACAATAACAAAAGGCCATAGTGCATCAAACTACTATGCGGCCCTTAACGGGTCCACTCTTAGCATAGTTACATCAGACGCTCCAGGAGTGTTTTTTTTCCACTGATATAACACTTTTTCCTGATAAGGATATCGATAGCTTGATAAGATTCAACCTGAAAGATATATGATTCAACGATATTAATTCCACAGACAGAGCTTCACAAGTTGAACTCTGGCCTTATTTCACCTCTATTGTGGTACACAAGTTGACAAATTGACTTTTGGTTTAAACAATGAGCCCTGTAAGGCCACTCAAGAAATAAAAATGGTTTCTCATCACCACAGGCATCATAGAAATCCGGCATTGAGGAAAACTTTTTTTGGGCCAAATTTTCTGAAAAAATGATAGAAATGGACAAATATTGGCATGTTTGGTATCAAATTAAAGCTAATACTGCCAATAATGCAAGAAGATAGAAGTAACTTACATTTCCCCCACTGTCAAAGATCCATAAAGTCTTAACTACTAAAATGTGAATTTTGGTCATGAAGAGCATGATTTTCCCTTTACATTTCAGCCTGCAAGTAAATTAAAACAACCTCCTTCGTCATATTTTTCACTCTTTGGTGATGAGAAACATTTTTTTTTTAAATGGCCTAACCCAGCTTCAACTCGTGAAGTATGATGTACATGTATGTCAATGGCATGGAGTTTTGTCTATTTATGTCATTGAGAACTCCCTTTACTTATCAATTAGTTTTGTTATTGATGATCCAAATTCTAAAACCTATTTTGATATGCTGCAAACTCTGTAACAGTCTACTGTTTGGGGTAAAAGGGAAGATCACACATTGTTCCTGAGGAGTACCAAGAGCTGAGACAGGGCCTGGACCCAGCCATGGTCTTCTATGCAAATGGGGACGATATTGCCAAGTCACTAGACACCACCCATTTTACTTGTAATCTTGAAAAGCCCACTTTTCCGGTAATCTTAATCCGTTTCCAGGCCTATCCTTTAGATGGCACCACTGTAAGTTGGTAACATTGCTGTATACATCGGGGGCTCTGCCCCCACACTGCCTTTTTCTTTCTCTCTTTTTTTCTCTTTTTCTTTTTTGAAACTGTAACAGAACTATAACCAAACCCATTTACCTTCAGACTCATAGTGGTGCCATCTAGGGAAGAGGGGGGATTCATTAAGATTACCGGGAAAATGTTTTTTTTACGATTACAGGTAAAATGGGTGGCGTCTAGTGACTTGGAAGGTTCGTCCCTTGTTGCGTCTTCTACAGGGAATTAGCATATCTGCTGCTTTTGGCCTGCACACCAAAAGCAGGATATTTTGTATAACTTAGACCAAATATAAGCTAAATTACATCGCATGAGATTGACTGAAAAAGTTTGCAACTCAAGTATGTTGTTAGATAACATGGTAATCCATTCTTAAGAAAATTAATTTCTGAGCCCTGACCCTTGGAAATACTCACCTGAAAGTGGCTATAGCCGTTTCTGGTTTCAAAATCTTAATTTTGATCTGACTATTCTTCAAATACTATGACGATATAATACCCAGGGGTTTGTGGACAATCAAATATTATCTGTGGCTCTCGCTTATATGACTATGCACAGCTAAGCAGGAGGCAGTGACAAAACAATTCTAGTGCCTTCAAATTTATTTCATTGTATTGTGAACTGCTAAAATTAAAAGAACAATTTTGAGTTTAAAAGAAAGGTATTCTGTTTCGGGCGTGTCTTTTATGTAAAGGTGTGGTGTTATGTCCTCTGTTGGTTTAATTTGTAGAATTATTAGTCCTGTATAACATGCATTATTGGTCATTCAATAACTATTGTAACGGTTATGGAATAGTCATCTGGAGAAAGCGGGATTCGAACCCACAACCTGTAGATCGATGAACCAGTGCTCTACCGTAGAGCTACATCCCCATCCGACAACTTGACCATGCCATACATTACTGGAGAAGTATGGCATATATGTACAGGGGAGCAGGATTGGCTTATCACCAAGGTGTGAGTAATCCGAGGCCCAGCACTATATAATAAGAAATGCTGAGTATTCTGATGAGTAATTCGGCAGTCTGGCAAATACAATGGGAGATGGAAACACCAATCATCTCTGACCGTACCATGTCAGGCCTTGTGTACCGTACTGACCTTCTAGAGTTGAGAGAAAATTAACATGATTTTCTCTTGATTTAATTAAATAGATTTTTTAGGTAAGAATAATGAAAAATATACAACACAACATAATTTAGTTATTTACCCTACCATATGTACCAGCCTTCCACACTTTAACACAATTTTCCCCCTGGTTTAATGAACTTTCAATGTAAAAATCATGAAAAGTGTATAACACAACATAATATATTTCTAGTGAAAACCCGTCTTTATCCCGCCAGCGATATTCGCACGAGCTCCTCGTGTGAATAACGTCCGCTATTCGCACGAGGAATGGCGAGAGAGGGGACATGGTGAGAGAGGCGACATACGCAAGGGCATGGTGAGAGAGGCGACATGATGAGAGAGGTGACATGAGGAGAGAGGGGACATGAGGAGCGAGGCGACATGATGAGAGAGGCGACATGAGTTACTGTTATACATATGTAACACATTTTCTATGCACATCAGCAAGTGATGCTATGGTGTAGTGGTTAGTGTGTTTGTCTCCCACCGGGGAGGCCTGGGTTCAATTCCCAGAAATGCTTATTTTTATAACGAGAGAGGCAACGTGACGACGAGAGAGGCGACGTGACGACGAGAGAGGCGACGTGACGACGAGAGAGGCGACGTGACGACGAGAGAGGCGACGTGACGACGAGAGAGGCGACGTGACGACGAGAGAGGCGACGGCTTATATATATGGACCAATACTGCAAAGGCCGACCACCCAAAGGCTGTCCACAGTGTCTCCAGTGCAGCCTGTGCATACCCTCTTCCGAACGACCCTCACCCGCCGCAACCAACAGGTTTCCAGGAGGAAAGTGGCGACTACTTAATACTACTGCCTGTGGGGAGGGGGGGTGGTATGGAAGACGAGGTGAGCGACTCCTGCCATCTTGATGCCGCACCTATCCAGCCCCCCCCCCCCACCCCCCCCACACCCAACCCCTTTTTCCGGACCCTACGGAGTATACAGCCCAGGGACGGATTTTGGGAAAGGGGGGGGAGTGTGATATAGGCAATGTCTTAGAGACTTCCTGACTGAGAAAATGGCTTTACAGATATACAAAACTACTATTGTACCTTATTTTGATTATGCGGATATTTTGTACATGAACTCCAACCTGGGTTATATTGCCAAACTCCAAGTGGATCAAAATAGATGTTTGAAAATATGCCTAAGAGTAAACAGATTAACCAGCACCGATTATATACATGCAAAAGCCAAAATGCCACTTTTGGTCTCTCGAAGATATATTCATATGCTTAATTTTATGTACAAAAGGTCACGTGATCCCAGCTATACGGATGATAGGTTGATTCATACAAGGGCCCATACTGGTCCTTTGGTTGCTGTGACGAGGTCAAATTGTGTGTCCTTTGATAGAAGTGTAGGATACCATGGTGCTCTGTGTTGGAACGCTCTACCACCTGAAAGGAGGAATGCAGAAAATATAGATATTTTCAAATCCCAAAGTAAAGTGGCACTTGAAGCACTAATCCCGATGGTTTAGGAAGCGTTCCCTCATAGATACCCTCACAATATTGGATAATAGTTAAAGGAAGCTTATGATCCTTCTAATAAAATATCTAGTACTAAAACAAAACCATTTATATGCATTATAAATATCCTGGAGTCTAACCAAACTAGACTCCAGATCCCCCCCCCTTTTTTTCTTCTCTTTCCCACAAAGGTGACTCTCTGACTCACCTGATAAAATTGCAACCTCCTAAGTCCAGCGGCCTTGGGCCAGGGGTTTCACTGTAATAGCAACCTAATACTCAATTGAGTAGGGATGAAAGTGAAACCTTTCATTTATTGTCTTCTTGTCGAATATTGTTTAACATAACATGTACAAGTCCAGCGACCCCACTCGAGTGTTGTATACCGGTATTTAATCATAAATAGATACCATAATGCAATATCTAGATGTAACTGTACCATTTACAAATGACAAAAGAGACAATAAAATGATTAATAAACTCAAAAAAATGTCTTGGGGGGTATTGAAACATTTTACATTAAAATGTCCAGACAGATAGGGGGCACACGCCATTACCGCCATCCCCCCTAAATCCGCCACTGCAGCCAGAGAATCTGGACAGAAGGCTTTGCCTCCGGCCCCCTGCCCCCGACCCCCTGCCCCCGGTCTACCTAGGGCACCCATACCTAGGGCACCCGTAGCAAGATACACGTGTATACTTGTTAAATGGGCGCTTATGGGAATATTATAATACCAGAATACTATTAAATTGATCGCGGTACATGCACTCTAGTGAGAGTTTTGATATCCCTTGATACTCTTATGGCGAATTCACATATATATCATACCATTGACTCTCCCTACAGCGGCCACCCCTCTATGGACACATCAGCCTAGAGAGAGGAGGAGGGAACCTACTAGGTTGCAGTGCGTTCCATTGTATGGTGGCATCTCTCGCCGTCGCATCTCTAGCCGGTTCCTCGTGCATGTCCCCTCTCTCGCCGTCGCCTATCTCCTCGTTTCCTCGTGCGAATAAGGTCTCTTATACGCACGAGCTCCTCGTGCGTATAGCGGCCGTTATACGCACGAGCTCCTCGTGTGGATATCATCGGCCTCTTTATCCCTGTTGGCAGGCACCCACCTGCTGCATGTGATAGACATCTCGGACCCCACCACCCCGCGTGTCGTGTACCGTACCAGCCTGCATGGGGGGGAACTGACCGACGTGGAGGTGTGTGGGGGCTACGTGGCCGTGGCCTTTGACAACGAGGTGGACCCGCTAGACGGCCGGGTCTTCATCCTGAAGGCCTACACCCAGAACACCAGACGTGTGAAGCTGCTGCATAACATCACAGGTATGTTTATTTATTTCATGTGGAGAACCAAAGTTCTTCAACACATAATCATTCTTTCTCTGCATATGGTATCACACAGAGGCAAATATCAGAGTCATCCAATGTTGCCAATACTACTCTCATACAAGGGTCAGGCACTGCTGGACTATAAAAGATGGGTCAAGGGCCATTCTAGTGAGGGTCAGGCTAGGATGGACATTCAATAACAGGCTGGACTTTGGCAAACTTGCTTGAAAGTCTGGCCATGCTGGGCCCTCATGCCATAGTCTGGCAATGCTGGACTCTGGGGAGAGTCTCTGTCAGCCTGCAAGAGTCCAGCATTGTCAGACTGTTGCATTTAAGACATACTTGGTGTCACAAAGCTGGAATTCCTTCTTTGAAATTGCAGATAATCCCAACGTTCTATGGGACATGTTTATGGCACCTATTGAATCATATCTAGACAAAAACTGTCCCTATATTGAGAGAACAATCAAGGATAGACATAAATGCTGGATGAATGATGAAATAATGGATGTAGTCTTTGAGCGTGAGACCTGGCTAAGTATCTATAGAGTGGAGAAAAAACCAGAGCAAAAGGCTGCTATTAAGGCCTGCAGGCGCAAAATTGATAGGATGGGAAAAGCATCTAAATTGGGTGGTATAACTGGGGAACTAGATGCAAATTATGCCAATCCCAGAAAGTTTTGGAAAAACATCAATCAATTATTTGATTGTGGAGGGGAGGTTGTGTACCCGGAATTAAAAGACACTGAGAATGGGTTACCCATCTCGACTGATGACTTGGCTGCATATGTTAATAATTATTTTACGGATATTGGTGAAAAATTACACAATAAGATTGTTGGTAAAACACAAACCGATCTTGATAACAACACAAGGGTGTCTGAGGATTCTTATGTTCCCAAAAATATACCTAAGATAAAAATCAATAAGTGGAATGTACATTATGTTGTCAAAGAGTTGGACAAACATAAGTCGTCTGGTATTGAAGGTGTCCGATGTGATATAATGATTGCAGCTCTTTTGTGTTTAATTGATGCATTTACTCATCTGTGTCAAGTCAGTATGGACACGGGAATATTTCCGCATAAATGGGGTAATGCATTGGTGAAGCCGATTCCCAAAGATGGAGATTTGAGTGATGTTAGAAATTGGAGGCCTATCTCCCTGTTGCCTGTCACTTCTAAAGTCCTGGAGAAAATCATTTATAATTTTTTGAGTACAACTATGACTGATGCTGGTACTTTTAGTGAAAATCAGTATGGTTACAAAAGGGGGTCAGGGACCGGAGATGCAGCCTTTTATTTGGTCAATGACCTTTATGGCTTCAGAAATGATGGACTAGTGGGGGGTGCACTCTTTGTGGACTTTACCAAGGCCTTTGATATCGTAATTCACTCGAAATTATTGAATAAAATAGCAGATTTGGGACTAAATTATCAGAACTTTAAATGGTTTGAAAGCTATTTGGATAACAGAACTCAACGAACCACCTTTGCTTGGAATGTCTCTAGTGCCAGGAAGGTGAAATATGGTGTACCCCAGGGTTCAGTGTTGGGACCTTTGTTATTTGTCCTATATATTGATGATGTTACCAAGATATTATTCAAAGCCCAAATAAAATTGTATGCTGATGATATAATCATATACTATGGGCATAGTGATGTGCAAGTGGTGAAAAGAGTACTTGAGTCTGAAGCTGCCGTATTTGGTAATTGGGTATACAAGAACAGACTCACAGTCAATCCCAAAAAAACTGAGTTTATGTGGTTTGCGAGCAAACATAAGTTAAAGAGGTGCCCAGATATGGACATAAACTTCTACGGTAAAAGGGTTAAGACTGTAGACCATTTTCCATATTTAGGGGTAACAATAGACAGATCTCTGTCATTTGATAAGCAGATAAAGCTCCTTAAGAGAAATATTTGCAATAAATTGTTTAGGTTTGCAAAATTACGTAAGTGGTTAACTAGAGAGTATAGTATCCTGATATATAAGTGTACTATCAGGCCCATTTTAGAATATTGTAGTTTCATAACAACAAGTTGTAATGAAGATGGGCTAAAACAACTGCAAAGGTTACAAAATAGAGCATTGCGCATATGTTTGAAATGTAATATCAGAAAATATCATGTGGACGAATTACATGTATACTATTTGTGATATAGAAATGGTCCAAAGAAGAATGGACAAACTGTTGTTGAGCCTTATGTACACTAGATCTTTAGATCTGAGGAATGATAATGTTGAGGATCAAAATGATGATGAACAGATGTTGACAAGAAATAGTGTGGTGGTGACTTTTAGACTGCCTAATCTAATTGGGCACTTCTATAAGAGATCCCCATACTATAGAGGGGTAGTTCTTTGGAATACACTCTCAGCAGGGGTCCAAAGGGCTCCCAGTAAGGTTAAGTTCAAGGCAGAAATAGATAAAATAACTGATCTCAGAGCGAAGATGGGTCGGATCGAAAAAAAATGCTGATCTGGGGGTACATAAGGACAAAACACAAAATTCACAATTTCACTTAACAATTTTATTTTCCTGAAAGGGTAGCATCTTGGCTCCCTGAAACCGCTGGGGAACTCTGTTTAGCCCAAGAATGCAGTTTTTATTCACTGTAGACCACATGCTACCCTAACGGCGTGTGTGACGTTAATGAATAGTGCACTGCAGGAAACTCTTTTAAAGTGACCTAGGTATTCCAAATTTTGGCTCCTAGTTGGTTGACTAGGTACTATTAATCCTGGGAAGTTTCAAAGCTGTAAGTCATAAATTAAAAAAATTGTGGTACTTTTAATTCTGTAGAAAATAGAGAAATCCAAAGCATTCTATTACACTTTACTAACTTTAGCCTAGTTTCCTTAATCTTGCTTTGATTACCATCAAAATTACTGTCTAATGTCTTTAGTACATCTGGTTGACAAAGCAAAAGGTTTTAGGTGTGAGTTTCCGACCGGTTGGTCACACTAGTGTGTGCAACATGGTACCAAATACCCAGTTAACGTCACAGACGCCTCGAGTTTCACAGTAATATACTAGAATGGTCACAGAATCATTAAAAGTGTTTAGAGCATCTTAATACCTTACACACATGTACAGGACAGGTTGGTGCATGGTTTAGAACTTTAATCAAAACATTTTTATAATTTTTTGAGTATGTGCTCAGTGTTTAAACCAAAAAAAGTCACTTTTTTACCGTGTGTCGGCACGCGCAGCACCTCACCATCAAAATATTTACAGTACAATGGAACCTCCTGGGCTCTAGTCTACAAGGCAAACCTGTTTGCAATCATTTAAAACAGTAATAAATACCCTACTAGCACTAGCAGGGCCATACTAGCTGTCTGGCTAAACCCATACATTTACCCGGTTAACGTCACAGACGCCTCGGATATCTCTACTATAATAATGCTTTACTAGAACGGTCACACAGCCATCAGAAGTGTTCAGAACCTTTTGAAACCTTACATACTCATACAAAACATGTTACTGCACTGTCTTATGCCAAGATAGCATTAGATATACCACATTTTGACCATGCACTATGTCTTTAAAAAAAATAAAGTCAATTTTTTTATGCCGAAGTGGTGGCGTAGCCACCTGGTGGTGCCGCCAGAACGAGCTATATGATGTTTGCACTTAACCAGAAGTCAGAACGGGTGCCGCCATCTTGGATTGTGCCGCCATCTTGGATTAAGGTGTCACAACACAAATTTATGCTATGTGATAAAAATAATATTAATCAACCTTTGATAGTTCCTGAGGTTGATTATAATTATACCTACCCCCCCTAATATGGACCCAAGGAATTCAATGGTTCTATCGGTTTGTTGCTAATACAGCTGGTTGCCTAGCAACAGCTATTCTAATTGTTTATCTGCCTAGCAACACACATTTCCATATTCTTGAGGTTGTTTATAATCATACCTACCCCCCCTAATGTGGACGCAAGGAATTCAATGGTTCTATCGGTTTGTTGCTAATACAGCTGGTTGCCTAGCAACAGCTATTCTAATTGTTTATCTGCCTAGCAACACGCATTTCCTTACCCCCTAACATGGACCAAAGGAATTCATAGGAAATGCCATATTTGAAGTAATATCATCCTTCCCCCATCCTTCAAACATACCAACCATGTAGATATTATGTTTCTTCGAATGCAAGAATTGCGGTTGTTGCCGCGTATAAAAATGCCTGAGGCATTTTTTTACGCGGCAACAACCGCAATTCTTGTTACCGTGTGCCCTGATGCGCAGCACCACACAATCAAAATATTTACATTATAATGGAACCTCCTGGGCTCTATTCTACAAGGCAAACCTGTTTGCAATCATTTAAAACAGTAATAAAGACCCTACTAGCACTAGCAGGGCCATACTAGCTGTCTGGCTAAACCCATACATTTACCCGGTTAACGTCACAGACGCCTCGGATATCTCTACTATAATAGTGCTTTACTAGAATTGTCACACAGCCATCAGAAGTGTTCAGAACCTCTTGAAATCTTACACACTCATACAAAACATGTTACTGCACTGTCTTATGCCAAGATAGCATTAGATATACCACATTTTGACCATGCACTATGTCTTTAAAAAAAATAAAGTCACTTTTTTACCGTGTGCCCTGATGCGCAGCACCACACAATCAAAATATTTACATTATAATGGAACCTCCTTGGCTCTAGTCTACAAGGCAAACCTGTTTGCAATCATTTAAAACAGTAATAAAGACCCTACTAGCACTAGCAGGGCCATACTAGCTGTCTGGCTAAACCCATACATTTACCCGGTTAACGTCACAGACGCCTCGGATATCTCTACTATAATAGCGCTTTACTAGAATGGTCACACAGCCATCAGAAGTGTTCAGAACCTCTTGAAATCTTACACACTCATACAAAACATGTTACTGCACTGTCTTATGCCAAGATAGCATTAGATATACCACATTTTGACCATGCACTATGTCTCTAATAAAAAATAAAACACATTTTACCATGTGCTCGCGATTGGGAGCATCGCGCTATCAAAATATTTACAATACAAAGGAACCTCCTTGGCTCTAGTCTACAAGGCAAACCTGTTTGCAATCATTTAAAACAGTAATAAAGACCCTACTAGCACTAGCAGGGCCATACTTATACGTGCTCATCGATGAACTCGCGAATCTTTAACATGAAGGCGAGGATGGCTCCGGCATCGTGCTTGCGGTCATCGGTGCAGAGGGCTAGGGAGTGGTGTTTGGTGTTCCCGTCCTTGTTCTTGTAGTGGATCACGGACGGGTGGAGGGTGACCGGATCCTTTGCGTAGTAGACGGCTTGTGGGGACTCAGGGAACGACACCATCAAGTTTTCCGAGAAATCCATCTGCACCGTGACCTCCTGCTCGGACATTGTTTCCCGTACTTCCCGGACGACTCGGTGCTGGTTCTGGGCACGGAACGAGTGTTCTCGCATGGTGACAAAGTCCTTGCACATCAGCTTGATGAAGTCTGCCTTGGTGTCGGTGTCTGGACGCAGCCGGAGCTTCTTGCAAGTTTTGTTCTTGCCGGTCTTAGAGTCCTTCTCCTGGATCTCGACGTCCACCATCTGCCATGTTTCCACAGTGAGGGTGGGACCAGTGATGCTCTTACGCATGTTCTGTTTGAACTCCTCCAGTGTGTTGGTACGCACTACTGCATCGGGTAGTCCTGGGAGGTGAGCAGCCCATAGCCGGAGGGTGAAGTTTTGGTGTTTGGTGCATAGACAGATGCGGGTGTTGTTGCACTGCACACACTTGAGAAACTGGGCCTCCTTCCGGACTGCTTTGAAGGTGGAGAGACCGACCTTTCTCTCAGGGTACTCACTCTTGTAGATGTCGTGCAGTACTGAGAGTAGATCAGTCAGCACCACCTTCTGCACCTTACGGTTGGGCTCACCAGCCTTCCTCACAGTGACGACATCCTTTTTACGGGCAGAGTGTAGGAGTGCTCGGGCCTGCAGAGGAACTCGACGATGTGGTTGACCTTCTCCTCACGGTCCCTGCACGCTGGGGACACCTTCGTGGCATCCTTTGGCTTGAGGGACCGGGGATCCACGCCGATGTCCAAGCAGAAGCGGGTCAGCACTTTGCCCTTCTTTAACTTGTCGCGGGCGGAGAACTTGCGGGCGATACGGGTCCGTACCACACCCCGCAGTGACCGTACCCCAGATGCGAAGATCTGGTACTTGGCAGAGTCAGCTTCAAGTTGTTTCAGCTGGTCTGCAGGCACGTTGACGGTCTTGTCGGTGGACGGGCCGGGTTGGTGGGCATCTATGAGGCGGCGGCGAGTGTTCTTGGCGTCGGAGGTGGTGGCCTGCTGGGCATGCCGGATGGTCTTGGCGGACATCTTGAGGATTGTCGCTGCTTGGTCTTTGATGGTCTGTTCCTGTAGGTCGATGGTCAGCTTCTGTTTGTGTACCCGCCTGAAGAGCCCCTGTTTCACAGGGGTCCTCACTTTGCGCATCCTGCCTGCGGGGGGACTCCTGTAAATAAAGGTAATGGTTAAATATTAAATTGATGCCAAAGTAAATCATTACATAATAAATTATAATAATGATAAATACATAGACTACATGAAGTGTGCATTTGTTTAGAATAGTGGAAGGGGGGAGGGGTTGACAACTAGCGCCCCCCCCCGAGGTAGACTCTGCAACCCGATATAAGCCGAGTCTCCATGCTGCATTCATGCATCATGCCTACACATAGATACACATACACAAATAAGCAAATTAGAGGGGGGTGTCTCAGCCCCATGTGGTAGTCATGGTGCCTGCATGCAGCCCTGGCGAGCTACTCGCCAGTGCTGCATTGGTGCATCATTCCGACCCACGCTGCATTCATGCATTATGACAAGCAACTAAACAAGCAACTAAACAAGCAACTTAACAAGTGACTGAACAAGCAACTGAACATGCAACTAAAATGAACTGAGCAACCTCCTATTCTATTACTTTTATGGTACAATTACTTTATTCGTCGTCGCTATTATCCTCAGACTCCCTGAGGATGGGGTGTCGCTCGATGGTGTCTCTGTAAATTGTGAGTTACCAGTAAAGACAGTTTAATTAAAGATAGATACTGTATACCTACATGGATTGACATTGTGTATTAGCTATGCAAAGAGGTTTTCTAGATTGTATAGATTATAATTTTACCACTGGTACTTACTGCAGGTCGAGGGCCAGCAGCAGTGGATCCGGACTGAACCGGGTGCTGCGGGTTGGGCTGAGGGCTGGGGGCACCGTCACTGTGCGCAGTGGCCGTCCGGCAGGGGTCAGCGGCGTGTCACTCTCAGGAGCCTGGCGTCGTCCTGCAGTCCGCGAGCACTCGGGGGTGGGGGTAGCGGCAGCGGTGGTGGTATCGGTGGCTGGCTGTAAAATACAATTTATCCCAGATTTAAAATAGGTGAATATAATATATATATAGAGGTGTTGTTTTTTTATTAAGGCCAATATCAAAATGTTACTATTACAGATGTCTCAAGTATTTAATAATACTAGTACTAGAGCTGTCACAGATGCATTTAAACTGAACACCGTTACTTTGTTGGACACTGCAGTTTAAACTGAACAGAACATTGAGTATACACACACAGTACAAATTGATTAATCACTGTATCATACAATAAGATAGGCATTTTGATTACACTTACACGAGTGCTTAGGCGCTTGTATACCACGCCGCCCGCGTCCACGTAGTAGTCCCCGTGCACACCAGTCGACGAGGACGTGGCGGCAGGGACTGACGTGGCGACGGGGACGGACGTGGCGACGGTGACAGGGGTGGCGGCGGTGACAGGGGCGGCGGTGACAGGGGTCACGGCGGGCCTCCTGGCAACACGGGTGGTCACACGGGTGGTCACACGGGTGGCGGTGGCGGTGACGGTGGCGGTGACGGTGGCGGTGACAGGCCTGGTGGTCACGGGCACGGTGGTCACGGGCCTCATCGACACAGGCGTGGTGACGGTCACGGGCGTCATTGTCACGGGCCTCGTTGTCACGGGCGTCGTTGTCACGGGCCGGGTGTCGGAGCGCTGCTGTAAGAGAAAATCCGTTATCGAAATATAAATTAGGATTAACACATACATGTGTAAAAATATGCAATTGTAAATAAGATTAAATACAGAATTTGTATACTTATTTCCTTCTTAATCTCACATTTACAATGAAATTAGAACCATGGTCGTAGTGTGTACAGATTCAGAGACTAACATATCTAAGAGGTTCCTTAATATGTGGTGAATGCTTAGTTGCCACCGTTAGGTATCCACAGGCACCACATACATCTATCCAAAATGATAGGGAACCCATTAATTATGCAGTGATGTCCTACAGACCAGGTGAGAGGGTCATGTGAGATTAAGTGAAATAAGCATTTCCCATGTCAGAATTTCCCACTATGTTACTATGTGGATACTGAATACATTTATGTAGTTTATTGCATTTATAAATAATACTCTACAGGATAATCATAGAGGCAGGTTCATAAAATCTAATGTTTATATAAATACTTATTAATCATAGAGGCAGGTTTATACAATCTAATATAAATACTTAATGATCATAGGCAGGTTCATACAATCTAATATAAATACTTACACCTCGTGGTCGAGTGGCCGCAGGGGCAGTAGTAGCGGTGGCAGCAGTGGCAGTGGCAGCAGTGGTGGTGGCCGTCGTCTTCGTGCCCCGGGCACGCTTCCAGAGGGAAGCGGAGACGCGCAGCGGCGCAGGCGGCGGCCCTCTCTCGGCGGCATCCTCGGCGGCTATAACACAAGACTGCCAAACAGTTGTGGGAGATTGAAACTACACTGATTATTTATTGTATTAAGAGATTCATATGCTTATCCAATAAAATCCATACCTATATTTAAAATTTGTCCATAAAAGTAATTCTCAATGTTAAAAAATGCAATTTACTCACCCGCAGGTTTGCCTGGTCCTGCAGTAGCCTTTTCTCGCCATCCGTTGACGCCGCCTTCACCCTGGCCCTTGACTCCTTACGGAGCTCGGCCGCGTGGCTCTAGTAGGCTGCCTCGTCCTCCCTCTTCTTACGGGCCCTACTCTCGGCTTGGCGCTGGGCGCCGGTCTTAGCCGTCCCGGGCGGTAGCTTCGGACGTACCATACTGCAAAATAAACAACAATTTATGATTATTTAAGGGAATTTCAGACCTTTTTAACTGATTAACATCATGAATAATAATTGCTAATTATTGGCAAATGTTCACTTTAGTTGATTGGATAATTAAACACAGGTGTAGAGCAAAAACATGGAGGATTTTGAGCACATCAGACATACATAAGTGGGTCTGCCCCAGCTTTTAAGCAAAAATAGCCAGGGGACAGAGAAGTTGGAAAAAAAAGTTTTAACTACTGCCAATACACCTTACTGGCTCTTTAGATATATAGTAGGGGCATGCTGACTAAAAATATGGAGAGGTTGGGTGCAAGGGAACTACTATTTCCATTCGATTAACTGCTTTCGAGGCGTCTGTGACATTAATGAAATGTTCTATAAATATATGTAAACTTTGATAAATAAAAATATTTCTTGGTCAGGGCATTAGCTTACATACCCCTGAAGCATGGTACGAAGTTACATTGTTCAATTCGATCAAATAGTCACTGTACAGTGACATTTTCATTTTCTTCGGAGGCGTCTGTGACAATAACCCGAAAATGCATGAATAGGCCTACAGTGGCCAGAAAAAGAGTACCAGTGTAAATATATCCCACTAACATGATAAATGGACGTAGTAGGAAGAGAATTAACCTTAATATATTAAGTTTGGATAGGTTTCAGCTGAGTGAGAGTACATTTTCTGACCCAAATTCCAAAAAATTTCCAAATTATTTTTTTAAAAGGCATGAAACATAGCCTTATTTACATCGGATGGCTACTAAACTACATACGAGCATAGAGGAGCATCTAATCTATTGAATCAAGTTCGTATGTACCCGCAGGAAACGATGGAACGATAGCCAGAACGATTTTTCGCCGAGCCACCATTAATGTCACAGACGCGGCCGGCGAGCGTACACCGGTGAAATTGGCAAAAAACAACATGGCGGCGACTGTGACAATAATACGCGAGCACTCGAACGAAAGTAAACGATCAAGTCTACCTAAAATACACCGTTCGAAACAAAAATAAATGTATCAGCGTGGGCCTGGGGGCATAATGAATCAAAATATAACATATTTCAGACCGATTCCTTACCTTTCGAGGTGCTAAGACCTGAAAAAGAACGCTGTTGTAGTGGATGTAGGAGTCGCTCCAACTAGACCAGACGATTCTGTGCTCGGCGAAACGGTACCCGGATGTGCGGCACTTCCGGCGGGTAACAGGAACGCCGACAGCGTTCCCGCGCTAAATTTTGGGTTATTGTCACAGACGCCGCCGCAAAGTATAAATACCCCTCCCGCGGTGCCCGTTCACTACATATCGAATCTATTGCAGTAGACGATCCTCAAATACAACCCAATAGAGTACACAGGGTACAAGAAATATATATAAAATCATAATTAAACGCTGGAAAGGCTATAATGCTTGGAGGCGTCTGTGACAATAACTCAAGTTCCAAAACACTATATTGCCAGTAAGGGAGAGAAAAAGTGGGCGTGGCTAAAAATTTTTTTTTTCATGAGCACACCCATAGGGAGGCTCTAGATTGCTGGTAGTAAGGATATTTAGTGAATACTATTAATAAAGATATAGGCCCTTTTATTAATGTCACAGACGCCTCCGAAACTTGTAGTTGCTACACTTGAATGTCACTGTTGAAAAATTTGTGCGGGATTTGAAAGTGTAACCAACTGATTTGTTCACATAACATATATAGCTACTAGGAAATGCTGTTTAGTGATAGTTTTTGATGTCTCAGTTGACATGAGGGCCATGTAAAACATGGATAATTAGCTAAAAATCATGGATTTTAGCTATTTTTCAACTTTGGAGGCTCATAAATCAGCGAAAAATCATCGTAAATGGAAAATTTTAATTTTTCCAGAAAGCCTAGAGTCTGCCCTCATATGAAAAACCAACAAAGACCATACTGGTGTATGTATTTTTTATTCTGTGGCTGTTGCAAAGCAGAAAACCCCCCAAAACCCAGATCAGCATCTTTTTTCGATCCGACCCAGATAAAGAAAGGTTATAATTAATAAACCAGTGTGACATGTCAGGGTTTAGTGTGAGCCTTGATAGAAATTATACTGACCTTCTTATTCTTCTGACTATTTTTGAGGATATGTTGAAATATTTATCATTTTATCAAATGTATAATTCTGGATGCTTGTTTTGGTCATGTGCTCATTTTTTGTTTGTTTACATGTAAATATTCAATGCATTGTCAAACTCATTTGTTGATAACGAGTGTGAAACATCATGGCTTAATAGAACATAATGCTGTAAAGAAAACTGATTGAGAAACACTAAGTCATTATACAAATTGTTGTTTATTGACCCAACTACTTCTGCTCTCCAGTGTAATCAATGTCAGCCCATATAATTATATACCTATTTATCACCGAGTGTATTTACGTTAAACATCTTGTAAGAGCGCTCGTGTATATTTGGATTGTAAAAACTCATCTTTGTTATATACACATCTACTATTAAGAGTTACTCAGTTTTGTTTGAAATCACACTGTTTTTTCTTTGTGATATATACATGAAAAAATTGGTCCTTGTTTGTAAGCATTATTTAAATCCTCGTGAAGACGGATTAGTGCAATCAACACGTCCAAAAAAAATAAATAAATGAGGACCCAGCATGGCCAGACTTTCAAGCAAGTTTGCCAAAGTCCAGCCTGTTATTGAATGTCCAGCCTAGCCTGACCCTCACTAGAATGGCCCTTGACCCATCTATTATAGTCCAGCAGTGCCTGACCCTTGTATGAGAGTAGTATTGGCGACATTGGGTGACTCTGGTATTTGCCTCTGTGCACTTCAAGATCCCTTACAACTGTTCAAAACCAAATCCCCCTCATCACTCATCTCATCTCATACTACAACAATCTATATCTCAATGTAATTAGTTCAGATCGGTCGCACCATTATTGTAATATCTATGATATTTTTGTAATAACGCGGTGATAGCCATACCATTGAATTGTATACGTCACTTATATTATAGTAATCATAGGGGTCCTAGCGGAAGGAATGCAACACGCACATGCTAGGTTTAATGCAATTATTATCTTTTGGATGTATCTGTATTATTTTCCCGAAATAAAACACTTTAAAAAAACGCTTAAGTGCTAAAATGGTCATTATCCAGACCCCTGGAGAAACTGATGCTCATTCTACAGGATGTTTCCAGAATAGCTATGAAACTAATCTTTAAATTCATATTTTGATGAAATTAATAAAAGATTAAGTGAAATAAATACAGAGATCCACTCATGGCGCATTGGATTGATACTATCCAATGCTCCACTTGTGGAGAAACCTGTTGTCCAGACAGATTATCGTGGACCTCTGTCTATGTTCTACCTCATCATTTACCTGATGCCAAACATTCAGGTGTTCTACCACTCAAAGAACCAAATGTAATGTGTTATACCTCTCAGAAAATCAAAGGCAATGTCTTCTACCTCTTAGAGAACCAAATGCAATGTCTTCTACCACTCTAAGAACCAAATGTAATGTTTTCTACCACTCTGAGAACCAAATATAATGTCTTTTATTGCTCCGAGAACCAAAGAAGAAAACGAAAATCGATTTGGGAAATATTTGATTAATGTTCTACAGGCAATCATTATTTTTACACACGGTGGATATTTTTGATCCATTTCATTGGAATAATAACAATAATACCATCCATTCGGAGTATCTATATTCATAAATATATACAGATGTGTAGATTCAGCACTATGTTGGTCCACTTGCAGTGGGGCCGCTACCTGACATGTTAATGTTCACCAAGGATTGCCGCAGGATCGTTGTAGCTCTAGAAGGAGAACCGCGGGTAATCAACGGCAAGATGGTGGACCCAGAGGGGGGCGTGGCCATCATCAAGTTCCGTGGTAAAAACCCGTCCAGTCCGGCTAAAGTTCAGCAGGCCACC
>OX381721.1:58580408-58836943 GCA_947462335.1 Harmothoe impar | reverse complement strand
AACACTTCCTGCTTTATAGAAAATATAACTATATACCGGTAAATATGAATACTTGTAACCTGGCAGTTTGATTCAGCAAAAAGTTATAATTCACCTTGTTGTAATACAAAGATGAATTTAACTGCATCCCTTAAATTGATAGCCCAAAAAGGAATTTTTCATGTTTTTTCCCCTTTTTTGCCTCTGGCCGCTGGGCCACCTGGACAGAGCAGATTTTCTTTGCTCCACTCCACCCAAAAATGTTTGCTGTAAAAGCCAGTAATCCAGGTTATCAAAATAATGTGGCCCTTATTATAAAGTATGTTTAAGTGACATGCACTAATGGGGCTACCTAGATCTAGGGTCAGCCTCTATTGTCAATAGTATTGACCCGCCATACCTGGATGATAACAATAACACGAAGACAGACTGATAGATAAGGGGCCGTGAGGTCGTGCACAGTATAGGCTCTGTTTACACCGTTATGTCAATAGTAAACGTGACCTCTACATGCTCCGTAGTAACATCCACAGCAGGGGTTCTACCTGAAAATGGTGCCTTGACAAAAAGTGTATTTAGCATTGTCTCAAAGTTTTGGGCTATAGTTAATGTCCTATAGGAATATAGTGTTTTCATATATTTGAATGGGGTTCAACATTCGTCTTACTTGCTACTACTCTGTGGGGTGAACTAGTCAGAGGCAGGCTTCCGCCCAAAGATAACGCAAGGGTAGTGAGATCCAGTTTATTATGGTATTGTTGATATTATACCAAACATAGAGCAATTTCACAGGTTATATCCCAATCACAGCCTTCTCCATATATATATAGAGATATGTATTTTATTAGTGTCAGTTTGTTCCAGGGCTTGCACCTATAATCATATGAGACGGCCTTAAATAGGCAAGGTATTCATATAAGACCAAATGTCACAGATCGTCCTGATACGAACGTTTTTTCTTCTCCACTCAATAACGTATTCTATTTGTCATATATAGTTATCTTTTTGGTCTAGTATGATTGTGCTTGGTTAGATCTACGAGGGAAACCCTGGTTTGACCTATGTCAGACCCTAGTTTGGGGTGCCATAGGGGCAAAAACACCCCAAATTGGACCTTTTTTAAACAATTGAATGAAAAAAATGAAATAATGCTGTATGTACTGCTCTATAAATAGAGCTATTTGCACATATTTTCTTTTGGCCAGTTCCCCTTTATGGTAGGGAACATTTTTGCACCACTTAGGACTATATGATATGTTTGATAAATATTATGTATGGTCAAAAGTGCTGGGGTAGTTTTGCAAAGACACGACTGAGCCCTAACAAAAAATGGCCAAAACCATATATTAACATAGAGGAAATATGAATTAACTAGGGCATAATAAGCGTATATTATTTACCCATACACAAGAAAAAAAATTATAAGTGTAGCTTTAACGGCCTTCCCTGCAGAGCCTAGTGAATATCAGCCCTATTTTAGGGGTAGTTTATGAGTAGACACGACTGAGCCCTAGTAGACACGACTGAGCCCTTTAGTGAAAAGATACTAAGGGGACACATTATGTACATCTCAAGTTATTTCTATTATAGCTTAGAATGTATTATTCATATTCAAAAATAAATTTGCTGGTTATTTTAGCTTATAGACACTTATAAATTAGAATACTTTGTTATACACCAGTTATCACAGTAGACACGACTGAGCCCTCCTTTTAAACCTTTCAATCAATATAACATGCTCTGTACCATGTACAGTCAATTCCTACCTTATTGTAGCCCTTCTAGCACAATAATCCTATAAAATGCACCATTTTTATAGGCAAGTATCCCAGATACATGTACAAATTCATAAACTTTATGAAGAGGGCTCAGTCGTATCTACTTGCACCTACTTATGATCCTGTACTGTACATTCAATAATGATATTTAACCTACCCAAATATAGGGTATCTATTCCCCAATACCTGTACTATTTGTATAAAAAATGTTGAAACCCTACTCAAATATTTATTTTCGAGCCCCCTGGCAGCTCAAATCAGGATGATCCATGACATTTGGTCATAAGTATCTAGCAGGATTCTTCTATATGAATCCGGAATTACTAGTCGTCATCCGTTTGACCAATAAATACATTCAATCCGATCTCGTTTACATTGCTGTTTATCGTCACAATACTTATTAACGTGTTCTATCGTTGATCTATACACTTCTCCATTATATCGGTTGATATTATATTCCAACCTCAAGAGAACTCCAGGTGCAATCTATTCATCAATCTTTGGCTATTACCACAGCTCCAGGATATATACATACGATCAAATCCCAATTCATCAGATCGGCAAGTCTAGAGAGTTGTTGTTCTAGTTCCATACTAACAAATCCAGTATATTGTATTACCATCTCCATTACTATCTCCAGTTTGACACAATCAGTAAATGGCCGTGTTATCTCCACACTATTCCATTAGTTCTCAATGTTCCATAATGTAAATAAATATATCACTATGTACCACACACATACTCCTCAGGAGTTACACAATGCCATCTGGTCTTCTCGATCGTACTCCCCAAACGCTCACTGGTAACTGACTGCTCTTCTCCCTTCCCCAACTTATATTCTCTTTATTTCTTGTTACAGCCCCTATGGATCAATGGCTAGGCTGCCTCCCCCCGTGACCACAGTCTACTCGCCCAACTTCCATCGATCTTCAATTAGGCGGCCCTACTTCAGCTTTCATCGATCATCAATTAGGCAGCCCTGGTCCATGACCATCCGTTCGGTGATTAGGCGGACCCGGTCCATGACCATACCGTGTACAGGGCCTGGTTGCCGGCCTCCACTGCCTGTCTACCCCCACGTCGCTTCTCCCCTGCCTAGATGTTATGCCCGTCTATGGTTACACCCGATGCTGAGGTTCATCCCTATGTACTACTACCTCCTGCCGCTGGGCCGTGTTCCCTGTTTCTCCGTTCGCCTCTACCGTTCAAGTCTATCTCCTGACCTGGATTTATCCCGCTGTTATCTTCCCCACCAGCTGCTTCAGCCCGGATCTTATTCTATGTGTTGCTTCCCTGTTTGGGTTCTAAGCCCTGACCACACGTTGAATATATTCAATCCAATGAACTCTGACTCTTATTATAGCCAAGTCTCTTATTATTGGACAATATGACCTCATTCATATATATATTATATTCATTACTTACTGTGTGGCCCGCGTACCAGATCTATTCGATTTCCCCGTGATTTCATGTATCTGAACGGTATCTTTCCCCTTTATTATATTGGTCTTTCCGGACTGTGCTATTGTATATACAGTTTCCCCTTATTTACTCAGTATATCTATACTATACCCATACATACGCATACATATATATATATAGTCCCCCTTTTCCCTCACATGTCATATCATGTGTAATCTTTAAGTCAATAAATATGCCTTTTAAGCGTTTTTGCTCTTCTTTGGTTTTCCACTATAACCCAGTTTCCCGAAGTTTTAGGCATATCTCACAGGTGGGTCAGGCATTGCTGGACCAGCATGAGGGTCCGTCAATGCTGGACTCACCCAATAAAACATGCCAGAGTCTGGCAATGCTGGACTCTGGGGAGAATCTCTTTCAATCTCAAGGAGTCCAGCCCCGGAGTCCAGCATTGTCAGACTCTGGCATGAGGGGCCAGCAAATTTTGTGATAGTCCAGCCTGATATTGAAGTATACAGCATAGCCTGGCCTTCACTAAAATGTCCCTTTACGCATGATTGTTAGTCCAGCAGTGCCTAACCCTTGTATGAAAATGCTATTTGCGACATGTGCTCATATTTGCCTCAGTGTAATGGCCCTAGACCCCTAAATTCAACACAAATCACATGGGTCATTTTGAGCCTAACGGACATGGGACAGGAGGAAAAATCAGAAAGTGACATGGGACATTGGGAATTTCTTAAGATCGATATGGCGGCATGGTCATTTCTTAAAATCAACATGTGACATGGGGACTCCCTTATCAGGGCCCCAGTAGGGGCAATGATAACCTATGTATGCGGAGTCAGACATGGACTGAGAGATGTGGGGCAGGCCCCGGATGTGACACCAAACTAACACCACGTCTGTGTGCTCTGGTATAGGAGGGGGACAGGGCACTCCAACCAGGTCTAATTGTCAGCTTTTATACACACTTACCATAATACCTTGCCTATAAGCCGCGGCTAATACGTGAATCAGATCGCAGGTGCGGCTTATAGGATCGGCTTATACGCGAGTTTTAGCTACACAGAAAGAAGAAACAGCGTCAAAAGGGAGTCCAGGTTGCCTCCAGAATGACCCCCCTCTTTAGGGGAGCCCAGGCTGCCTGTGACTCCCCTTGGTGACTCCCTGGCCTCCCTAAAGGAGCCACCTGGGGGAGTCACATAGTTCCCTGCCTCACCTAAGGGAGTTACATGAGGACCTGGGCTACCCTAAAGAGGGGAGTCATTCTGGAGGCAACCTGGACGCGGTTTCTTTTCTCTGTGTACTATAGTACAGTACTAAAATCACCATACTCAGATCACCAATGCGGCTTATATGATTGCCCTAAAGTCTAAGTGCGGCTTATATGCGAATTAGGCTTATACGCGAGGTTTTCCGGTATGTTGGAATTACCGTATCGTCGCGTTTTGGCGCCCGGGCGCCTATTGTTTTCAATGCTCCTTACCCCCCGGCGCCTATTCAAGGGAGGCGCCTATTCAAGACCCGGCGCCTATTAGTTTAGATATCTATGTTACTTGGGGAAGGAGGTTGAATAAACAGAAAATCGAAACAATGGAAGTAAGAGGAGCAAACAATAAAGCTTACAGTGTTAAAACTGGTGAATGCTATAGGTGTGAGAGCTACCATCCCCTTCCTCCTCCACCTTAATTGGTTGGCTTTTTTTCGCACCTAACTGTTAATCCCCTCTATCCTCTGTTCTTGAGCCTTAGGGCAACACGGACATCCCAATACTTTACCCCCCCCCCACAACCCTTTAATGTATTACATAGAGCATTGACCCGGCGCCTATTCAAGGCCCGGCGCCTATTAACTTTAGAACACTCTTACCCCCGGCCCCTATTCAAGGGAGGCGCCTATTCAAGACCCGGCGCCAAAACGCGACAATACAGTATATAGAAAAGTTGTGTTTGCGCCTCCTTTAATTCTAATTAGGGGCCAACACCGCCCTTCCACTATGTGGGAGAGGAAATGTAAGGTTTATTGACTAATGTGCACAGGCCCGTAACTAGCCCTCTTCGCGGGGTGGTAAGTCTTTGGATAAGGTGGAACTTGACATGATTATATCAATGGTGGAACTGGACTTTTCCAACATGATGGTAGAACTTTGTATGATATATTTAAAGAGAAAGCAGAGTTTGGGGTATATAATCAATCTCTCTAGAATCCTTAATAATTGTCCAATCAACAAGCCGTAAAAAATGGCATGTAGGCAAATATGTCACATTTGCCTTTGCAGTCAGGTAGGGTGGAACTCTTTTTCTCCTTCAGTAAGGTGGGGTGGTTCGTTCGAAACGACGAACCCCCCTAGTTATGGGCCTGACGGTGCATTTATCCCAGGCATACCCCTGACCCCCCCCCCCTCATAAAGCCTCCTCCTGGAGTACTTGTCAGTTATCATCCTCATACCGTGACAAAGTGAATATGAAGGGTCCAATTAGAAAATCTGAGTACATTGTAGGTCTATAAGGCCAAAAAAAAGGTGGGTTTAAAAGAAAGATTTTTGAACAAGCCAGAAATCCCGTCGTGAACTGCAACATTGACTTGCGACTCAACAGAATGACTCACTAAGTTCTCTATTAGCTAGGAATATCCCCCCAAAAGACTTCTTGAAGTCAATGCATTATTCAATATCACCCGTCTGAGGTCAGTGGTATAGCTTGTTATTATTGAAAAAAAGATTGCTAAGAAATAAGAAAAAGAAATAAAAAGAAAATTTGAAAAAAAATACCAGCGAAATTGAGAAAAGAAAAAGCTATGGTCGGCCCTTTATTGAATCTAGGGTAGGGTTGCCTGCAGCATACCTTTAGGTTTTTGGCCTAAGTAGAAGAATGTAGATAGAGGAGTGCATTACTTAGAGTATCTTAGAGCCATCATTTAGACAGGTCCTTGTTATTCTGACCCCCGTGTATCGTGTCTGTGTGGTGGTCACACTGTGGACGTGAAGAGGGTCGTCTATCATGGGTAGTCTGATAACACTGGAGGTACAGGGACAGGCCTATTGATCTTAACCCTGTAAGGACGGCATGTCCCTAAAAGATGACATTTGTCCTCATGATGCACCAGTGCAACCTAGGCGAGTAACTCGCGAGTAACATGCCGACCCTTCGGGAGTGTCACAACCCTATAGGGTCGGCATGATGCTTGAATGCAGCCCTGGTGAGTTACTCGCCTAGGCAGCTTTCATACATCATGACGATCAAGGGCATGATGCATTAAGGTATCATGCCCCCCCCCCCTTAAAGGGTTAAAATAATGTCACGCGAGTGAGAGGTGGGGGGGGGGGGGGGTCCATTAGCGAGGTATGTTCCAAGAAGACTTGAATATTGCTTTGCACCTCCGGACATATGCCAAACGATCAATGATCAGTTAGATTTAACATTATACATCATTATATATCATCACGACTGTTCAGTTATCCAATGCATTAAATTCTTTTTTGACATAGACCCGTACATTCTCCCCCTCCCCTTCCCCACAAACACAGATAATTCCATCCAACCTATCAAGGACTGCCTTTGCGTTCTAACCCTCCCCTGCATGGTACCTACCTTCTAAGAAGGTGTAGAGCCGCTCCTGTATAAGCGTCATGATGTAGCAGTGGGGCGTCCAGTGGGCGTCCTGTTGGTATACAGTGAGGTACCAGATCCAACACACAGTGTTAATCCTCCATTGTCATTATACAGTTATACATGTAGCAGGCCCCCAGGCTGTCCCGTCAGTGTAGGGTCCAAGATGCCGCAGGGCACGCCGCATCCAGGCATCTGTGCCTCTGTATCTGGTAGTCTGACTCAGGTCGGTAAGTCGCCGAAATTAGGGGATCCAGGTCACAAAGCCATTTTAGATCATTTATGAATATTATAACCAAAGTTGTCCAGAAGTCGCCAGGTCCCTTATATTATCGTGCTAGGTTGAAGTCTCCTGGAAAAGAGTCCAGATCGCCTTTTGCCCTGTGATGATATGTGTGTATCCATGTATAGGCTCGGGGTGCTGGCCTAAACTAGCATAACATTAACATCCAGGCATCTGTGCCTGTCTGTGTGTCTGGTGGTCTATAGGGGGGTTACATCCATCTGTGTCTTAATCACTGGGACTCTATTATGTGGTATCCTATAATGTGTCCGGACCTGTGCCTATCCCGTATCTGAATGCAGCCCTCGTGTGGTCCCATGTACCCATATAGGCATGTATGCGTCTGTGCCTCTCTCTACGGTGGTCTATAGGATGTCCCCTCTCAGGTCCCAAATTATGTGTTTTTTTCCAAAGGTGTCCTAAAGTTGCCAGGTCGTTTGAATTATTGTTTTGGTTTCAAAGTCGCCTGGAAAACAGCCCAGGTCGCCAGGTCACGTTTAATCCATCTGCAGCCACCTATATGTGTGTCCGGGTCTGCGCCTGTCCGGCATCTGAATACAGCATACATCCCCATAGGCCTTACATTAGCCTATTTTAGGTTATGTGTGGTCCCATATAGGCTCGGGGTAGGCCTAAACTAGGCTGTAATACATGAACGACTCGAGGCTGGCAGTACTTTGGGTGCTATCTGCTACCATCCACATGGTCAAAGATGAACTGCCATAGTGGCCTTACCATTGGGTATACCATGAATCCTTCTGCTTCCTCTAATGTAGTGATCATCTTTTATCAACGGGGGGGGGGGCTTGGGGTGTGGGGAAATTTGGCCCCCTTGACCGGGGGGGGGGGGTGAAAAAAATTTGGATCCCTCTTGGGGGGGACAAAAAAATTTAACCAGTTTTGAGCCAAAAAGCCTACGCGTTAATATGCCTCAAAGGCCCGCGGGCACACCGATTTTCGACTCGTAAGGGGGGAGGGTAAAAAATGTCGACCCCTTGGTGTAAAATATTTAGCGCGCTCCGTGCCGAAACCCACCACCCCCCTGATGTTAAAAAATGATCACTCCCTAAGGGGCCATTCAAATATTACGTAACAGCATAGGGGGGGAGGGGGGGTCATGAAGTTTGTTACAAAGTGTTACAGGGGGGAGGGGGGGGGTCTAGCCAAGTGTTACATAACAATTCTCAAAAAATATATATACAAGAAAGAAATCTCTAATTTGGGAAAATGCACCACCATCTAACAGCCAGGTCTCAGCAACATTATGTTTCTCTCACCTCATCCCTGTAATATTGTTTACAAAATATTGGCCCTCCCCCCTACCTGCCCTGCTAAAAAAAGGTATTGATTTTGTGAAATGGACTCATCTCCTGACCCCGATCCAATCTTGGAACACTGGACAGGGTAGAGGATGCACAACCTCAGGTCTCCCCTTTTTGCTCTAAGGGAGGGGTAATTTTTTATCAATCGCACAAGCGGGTCGGAATATTTCTGGTCCCTCCCACAACAGGGGTCGAAAATTCTTTAGTCCCTCCCTCCAGGCAGGTTGAAATTGAGCGCGGCCGACCCCTTTGAGTTATAGTAACGTGCAGGCTTTTCCGCTAACAAGGGGTGTATTTTTTGGTCCCCCCCTCAAGAGGGGTCCAACATTTTTTGGTCTTCCCCCATTCAAGGGGTCCAATTCTTTTTGGTCCCCCCCAAAATCCACCACCCCCCCCCCTGTTGTTAAAAAATGACCACTCCCTTAGGAGGTTATAATGGTTTTGGGAGGGGAGGGGGGACAAATCAGTTTCACATGGTTTCAGACTTTGAGGAAATCTTTACCCTGCACCAGTGGTCTGTGGTTTATTTATCAGTTAGGGAGTGTTCATTTATATGTTACAGGGGGGACTGGTGGGTTTGGGGGGGGGTGTAAAAATTTCCGTCCCCTCCTGAAGGGGCGGCGTAAAAAATTCTGACCCCTCTTGAGGGGGGGGGGGGCAAAATTTAAGCCCCTTTTTAGCAAAAAAGCCCGCGCGCTACTATAGTTCAAAGGGGGGGGGGCGAAAAATTGTTGGCGTCTTCGGCGAGGGGGGGCACGAAACGTTCCACGCGCTCTCAAGGGGGGGGGGGCGTAAAAAAATTTCGCCCCTCCGCGCGAAATCTCACCACCCCCCCTGTAATTAATAAATTAACACTCCCTTACTGGGGGAGGTGGTGTCAAAAATTTCAGACTCCTCCTGAGGGGAGGAGCATCAAAAAGTCTGACCCCCTTGAGGCGGGGGGGGGCATAAACATTATGCCCCTTTTTAGCCAAAAAGCTCTACGTCACTATAGTTCAAAGAAGGGGGGCAAAATGATGTGGGGGGGGGGGGGTACAGGTCTGTGTTACGTAATTATGGAGGGGGGGTCTGGCAATTTGTTACAGTGTGTTACAAGGGGGGGAGGGGGGGTCAAAAAGTGGCCAAAATTGTGTTACGTAATATTTGAATGGCCCCTAAGGGGTATGGGGTATAACTTGGTGCCGGGTATTTAAGTTCTTCTGTGTATACACATCATGGGCTATGGACCTCTTCATCCAACTTAAAGTGTAGGGATTAAATGCAGGAGGTCGGTGCTGGGGTTTACATGTAGCTGGTGCTCTATGGCCCCTCCTCCTGTTGATATCGTGTGTGTAAGTGAGACGGGATCAGATGTCACATATCAGGTCCCACAAGTAGGGCCCTAGACACCTAAAATCGATATGGCGATATGACGACATGACGACATGTTATAATCACATATGTTTGAAATTGTTGAATATATCAATTGATTAAAAATGAATACATACATCTTTGAAAATATAAAGTATTTTATTTCACAAGGTCATCTTTTGGTGCTTAAGAAATATTTGGATACCTCTATACCCAAGGTGGTTATTCAAGACCGGCACTCTTTTAAGACCAGGTACTTTACAAATAGTGCCATATCGGAGCCATGCAGAACGCCAATCTGCAGGGAATGCAAATATTAGTGAAGCAACTGTTTCATCTGCAAGTTTCCGAATCTATTTATGCAAATGAGTCGGAATCCAAAAACATGACAATTCACTGAAGCAATTAACAGACATCCGTGAAAAAAATGCAGGCATTTGTAAACAGCGCACGGCAGATTGACATTTTGCCCCGATTGGTGTGTAGCGACCAATACAGGCCATATAGGTGTGTTGGTCATAGAGGTGTGCCAGTCATAGAGGTGTGCCAGCTATAGAGGTGCTCCGGGAAAGGTGTGCCGGTCATAGAGGTGTGTTGGTCATAGAGGTGTGCCAGTCATAGAGGTGTGCCAGTCATAGAGGTGTGCCAGTCATAGAGGTGTGCCAGTCATAGAGGTGTGCCAGTCGTAGAGGTGTGCCAGTCGTAGAGGTGCCCCAGGAGAGGTGTGCCAGTCATAGAGGTGTGCTGGTCATAGAGGTGCACCGCTCATAGAGGTGAACCGATCATAGAGGTGTGCCGGTCATAGAAGTGCACTTATCATAGAGCTTCACCGGTCATAGAAGTGTGCCGGTCATAGAGGTGTGCCAGTCATAGAGGTGGCCCGGGAGAGGTGCACCGGTCATAGAAATGTTCCAGTGATAGAGGTGTGCTGATCATAGAGGTGTGCCAGGAGAGGTGGGTCGGTCATAGAGGTGTGCTGGTCATAGAGGTGCCCCAGGAGAGGTGTGCTGGTCATAGAGGTGTGCCAGTCATAGAGGTGCTCCGCGAAAGGTGTGTCAGTTATAGAGGTGTGCTGGTCATAGAGGTGCACCAGTCATAGAGGTGCACCGGTCATAGAGATGCCCCAGGAGAGTTACACTGGTCATGGAGGTGCACCAGCCATAGAGTTTCAACTTTTATTTCATGGTGAATACGGTTTGTCAAGCTTAAAGCAATGGGAGACCCGTTCCCCACAGGAGCATGAAATAACCCTAGTTCGTATTGCACGCTGTGGCCATATTTCACATTCCCAAGGGAGGTGGGGGGTCACTATGGGGTCACTATGGGGTCGCCATGGGGACGCTATGGTGCCGAGGATCACGTGACCTGTGCGGAATTCAAAATGGCGATGGTACGGAAGTAAACAAACTCCGCAGAAGTAAACAAACATGGACTTGTTATCTGTGTTAGATTGAAATACCCTGAAATAAATACAGAGCGTCACTTTAAAGTAACCTCTTCACTGCTTACTTCACTCGCAGTGCTTGGGCCATATTGCCCTGCAGGTCGTGAGTTCAATCCTTGGTCAAGCCACCTAAAATTTGGTTCCCCCTCAAATGGATGATTAAAAATATCACCAGCACTGGGAGGCGAACCCCAGACCGTTAAAAATTATAATCAATCAGTTAAGAAGTAGAGTAGAGGTATATCCTAATATGAATGTTTGTACCACCGTCTCTGTTCTGTGGCGCAATGGATCAGGGCCTGTTTCCAACACCGCAGGTCGTGAGTTCAATCCTTGGTCAAGCCACTTCTCTTGTTTTACCTACATGCACCTAGAATTTGTTTTCCCCTCACATGGATGATTAAAAATATCACCAGCACTGGGAGGCGAACCCAGGACCTTCAGACTATGATTTACAATCAATTTTGCTGTACAGTAACAGAAGATTTAGCTGTCCCTGAACAGTACATAGTGCTGTGAATATACACAAGCTGACTTGCTGTAGGTCTACAGCACAATCTACTGGCACCAAAGTTGCCCCTAGTATTTGGTGTACAGGAACACTACTTACTTCTAACAGTGAATGCAATTGCCTGTAGTCATCTGGTTACAATGTGGTCTAGTTATTCATAGCATGTCAATGAAAAACAATGAATGCCTCATACTCATTACACAGTTACCAGGAACAGCAACAAATGTTAGTAGATGAGACGTATACATTCCACATTAGGCCAAAAATAAAGAAAAGGTTTGTTTCAGGTAACATGGCAAGAAAATGTCGGGTCGGTACCTAGGTCGGATTTTCTTTTTACTCTTATTCTTAACATGAAAGTACTAGCCCGCCTCTCCGAAGACCCTGAAATTGACCGGAAAACGGTAAAAATATGAAAATTTCTTCAAACCCGGTACTGCTTCGGTTTTAGGTAACAAGTCTTACATAATCCTGCTTACAACAGCTAATAGGTATGGTTCGGGACTGTAAGATCAGGATAAGATGACATAAGCAATAGTGGAATCCAGACAGGTTCGTAACACAATCGGGGCAAGCTTTGAGACAGGTTCAGAGATCGGTTCTGGACAGGTTCGGGACTCAGTGCTGGATATCACTCAGAGTATCCGAACTTGGTGCCAAGGCCAAAAAAAAAGAAGGTTTGTTTCAGGTCACCCGACCGACCCTCTCAAAACAGGGCCGACCCTGCGTTTTTTTATGCAATTTTGAAGAAATTTTCGCATTTTTACCCTTTTTTGGTCAATTTTAGGATTTTCAAAAAAGTTGGCTGGTACATTCATGTTAAAAAAAAAAATAAAAAAAATAAAAAAATCCGACCTACCGACCCTACATTTTCCTTCCATGTTACCTGAAACAAATCTTTTTTTTTATTTGGCCCAAACCATGCAAATGAAAGGGGAATCGGGCTGATCTGATAGGCGGGGAATGGCTAGAGGCCTTCACGTAGGACAGTGGTAGGGCATAGCCCAGGTAAGGACGAGTAGTAAGGGGAACGCAAAGCATCAGTGTCCAAAGACTGGACCCTGATCAGGTGGAACGGGCCGCTTTATGTAGTAGGGTCAGCCTCGGCCAGCGTCTATCCATACCAGTTGGATAGCCTGGGAGCAGGCCGTCATCCTAGCCAATACATATTTTAGGTCGTAATAACACATTAGCCCCCAACTAATTTAATTACCCCTTTCATCCAGATAAGAATCTAGCTGTACTTGGATGTGTATTGACCAATACATACCTATTTGCGCCACTAATCTGGCGCAAATAGGTATCAAGTGAGATGAAGCTCTGCTCCCAGACCATACACAGCAGAGGAGCCCGGAGCAGTGTATGGTCTGGGAGTCCGAGACTGTAGTAGGGTAGGCGACTGGTTCTGACACCTGGGGATGAGCTCCAAGGGTGAATAGAAAAAGATTACCTGATGCCCCATACGGAATGAAGGGTAACATTCAGATCACCATGTGGCAAAAGGAACAGGATTACCAGGTGCAGGCTGACGCAATACCTGATCATATCAATTTCTACTCCGTACTTATGTTAATGTAATTCATATAATGTCAATGCATGTAATGATTGTATATAAATGATAGTCGACACGCGAGTTGCAGATGTGTGTCATTTGTCATATACACACTGGCAAGTGCCCTTACCTAGTTTTATTAAAACAATTTTTTGGAATGAATAAACTGAACTTGAACAATAAAGTAAGTTGAACAATTGAACCAAAAATGGTGGATTGTGGCAACATAAACAGTGGTTGCCAGGCTGGAGACAGTGCTCCCTCTGTTGAGGAGTGAGGGAACTACTCCTACCCGGTGGCCTATGGTAGTGGAGCCCCCTTGAAAGAGTCCTGAGGATTAACTGGGTCCATTGATACAGACATAACGGGGCTTTATATATTGAGTGAGGAACAGGTTCAAGAATGGACCCGAAGTGGGTTGGATGTGGCATGAGCCATCCAGGTGACCCAAACTGGACCTGAACTAAGTGGTATGTAATAGATATAGCATGCATATGGTTTGTAGTACACTGTAAGAAGTGAGCACTGTACACCTACAGCAAAAGTTACTGGCAACTTTTGTTCCAGTAGATTATGCTGTAGGTGTGCAGCAACTGACTTGCTGTACAAGTACAGCAACTTCCACTGTAAATTTACAGCAACTTCTACCGTACATCTACAGCAAAAGTTGGTTTCATATTATTGTTGTCATCAATCTATATCAATTAATATGCATGCATAGAGAGTACTTTCCTGCATAATTGTTCAATTTCAGCTAGGATAATCCACCCTACACAATGTAATGGTTTAATCCTACATTGATACAGCTGAACTGTATGTGATACCAGCTCTTCCCCAGCCCAGGCACTTAAGCATTTAACGTTTCCTTCCAATGTGGTGTCTATTCTATACTTTTGCTGTTTTTGTATTATTTAACACAATTATGCAAATATCAATACACTTTATGATAACTGCATTCAGGCTCTCTCATTCGTTCTTATTCTACAATAACTTGAGAGTTTGTGAGGCTTTATTTGACTCGGGAAAGGGTTGGGTGGAATAAGTACTACAAAAATGGTATACTGCTGCCACCTAGCGGCAGAAATCTACAGCACAATGTAATGCAGCAACATTGCTCGAGACCCAATCTACCGTACATAATGCTGAAATTATACAGCAAATAGTGCTGTAATACCAACTACAGCAAAAAGTGCTGTATATGTACAGCACATTGTGCTGCTTAAAGCTGGGCCATCAGGGAATAAGTTTAGCATTTTCCATAAATGGACTAAAATAACAGTTCTGCCAGAGGGCAGCAATGTTTGGACAGGGGACCATGAGCATTGTCCAGCTACAACATATTCAATCTATCTTGTGCCTGTAAGAGCTGAGCCCCCAAGAGCCCTCTTGTGAATCAAAACTGAACCATATCCAAAAGTGCTTCTGGCCTCACTTCAACCATGACGGTCAAGTATACCCCTACATGATGCATGCAGTAACCTTCTCTCGTCCCCAAATCCTTCCGAAGGAAGGCTATGGTAACTGCCAAATGTTGGGATTTTGCTGGGTCTGGGCAACCCCTGCTGGTAGCTTGGAACCAGCGAACAGGAACAGGAAATGGAACCGGAAAGACTGATGGTAAAATACCTAAAACTACCATCATACATTCTGGTTCCATTTCCTGTTCCTGTTCGCTGGTTCCAGCCCAACAGCAGGGGTTGCCCAGACCCAGCAAAATCCAAAGTTCAAGGTCATTTGGCTGTTACCAGAGCCTTCCTTCGGAAGGATTTGGGAACGAGAGTAGCAGTAACCAACCAATGTTTCTAGCTAAGTGCCTCATAGTGAGAAGTATACCTGACTTTGATTATCACTAGAATTCGATAAGTGATGAACAGAAGAAGAGTCATCAGGGAGCCACCTAGGAGCACATTGAAATATATTGATATATCATATACATCAATCAAATAACCCATTAGCCAATCATAGAATGCAACGTAGATATTCATTGTTACATGCAAGATAGTCATAAGCCCAACAGTCAATGGTGTATGGTTATGACCTATTGCTATACCAAATGCAATTAATGGTGATGTGAAGAAGGATATTGCACATGTGATAGTGATGAAAACATACATTCCCTTATTCTCCCACATCACAGCTACCACCATGGTTATAATTGACATTATGAGATTGGTGACAAACACTACCTCTATATTCCAAAAATGTGAACAGATGATGGTGAATAGCCCTAATATACGGGAAATTGATAATACTGAAGTTATTATGGCTGCATCTGTTGGGGAGAATTTAGGGGGTCCCTCTATGGCATAAGAATAAATATATCTCAACATTGCATCAGACGTACCATCGCTATTGGATATAAAAGCAAACAAAAACATGAATGTAACAACAGATAGCAGTTTGCCAGTGTGACAGGTGACTGGAAATGAAGTATGAACCCAATCACTAATGGATGTGGTTGTGGGGTAGGCATTATGTACTTTGTCATCTGTAAACCACCAGAGAATTACAAACAAAATGGCAAAGCTGAAATATAGACCAGCAGTTATACCATACGGGTATTCAATGGATGCTTCAATACGGAGATGTTCTTCAATAAGGACCTGTGATCCATTAATCCTGATGTCATCAAATGTGGCATCCTCATTGAGTAGCACATGATGCATGGCTACAGTATTGTTAACAGGTGTGACTATGATGTTGGTATCATTGGTGAGTGTCATTGTCAGGTTGTTTGCACCAAGGACTGGTGTCTTAATAAAAGCATCGACAATGAAGGGTGTTATGGATGCTCCAACTGATATCATGGTGCTGAGTAAAACAAGAGCTGCTCCAGCTTTCCTTCCCACAATCTTGATGATAACCAATCTGAAAGCTGGAAATTAAATGTTTGTCCGAGGATGACAAGAACTAGGTTTAGATACTCCCAGGGACACCACAATGCAGGTACAGTACTGAACATAAGTTTGAAGTTTGAAAGGTTTATTGACCATAAAGTCATAGCAAAGATGTTTTTCAGAATACAGTTAGCAAATAACACATCCCAGTGAACAAAAGACGTTTTTTAACGTTCTGAAACGTTATAATATACAACGTCATTTTACGCATGTGTAAAACGTTATTTTACATTCTCATAAGGTTGACAAAAGAACGTTTATATTCACAACGTTATATAACGTTATTTAACGTTTTTATATGGTTATGGTTTATCAGAAACAAAAGTTGAAGATAGCAGGGTGAACTGGTGAAGAGCTCTAGTGAATATTTCAAATGACCCTGAATATCTATGTCTATAATGTGAATATTCATAGAAAAGTGTGGTATATGTGGGAATATAATGATTAATAGATCTATGTAGGTAAAATGAAAACAATCTGTACCATCTCAAAAAAAGATTACTTTTGGTATGGGTGAGGATTGAACTCGCAACCTTCTGATCTACTTTCCTATGCTTTAGACAGATAGGCCACAGGGCTAGGTGGTATACAGCACACATTGAAGAGTGTAAGAGTAAGAGCGGGGTGGGTTGAAGAATGAAGAACAATTAAAAGGGAGAATTAGATTTTGCTAATATCAAGGCTGAGTTAGAGCCTATATAATAGGGACCTTTAGCAAACCCGGCGTACCTCATTAAACGCAGACGTAGTAGTGCTAGAGGGATAGGCTACGTCTACGTTTATTGAGCTTTTACGTGGTTGCTAAAGGTCCCTATTATGATCCCTATACCTGATCAATATCCTCCGAATATATTTTACATGTGCAAGACAAGAATGAATATGATAAACCTCAACCCCCCTCCCCCATAAACTAATTTGAAGATTCATACTTTCAGAAAATGAAGAGTTCTTTGGAATATCCTATTCAAAGTAGTGAAAAAATAAATTGTTTAAAAGAAAATGTTATCATTATGATACTAATAATTGTATTCATCTTTGACCTCCTACAGTTCCCTTAATAATTGTCCGATTTACACACAACAAAACCCAAAATGTAGGTAATTGTCCTGGGAACCCAGCAGGACATTCGGTCCAGCTACACCGGACATTTTGCCGGACCTTGACATTTCTGCCGGACATTTCCCATGTCCGGCAAGATTTCATGAAGAGTGTACACCCCATCATTTCAGCCAGCCCTGGTAGTAGAGATGCCATGGCGGAGTGGTTAAGGTCTTGGACTGAATCATACGTGGGGTGCTCACCCTCCTGGGTTCGGATCCCACCATAGACAGCATTTTCTATACCCCAAATAGTACAGTTCGCATAGGTTTTCCGTTACAATTTTATAACGTAAAATAACTTTTTATAACGTTATTACAAGTCAAAATCCATTCTAGAAAAACGTAAAATAACGTTATAAAATGGTTGTACATTCAAACGTTTTGCTATAACGTTAATATACGTAAATTGGAGTCAACGAATTTGCGTTAAATAACGTTATAGTTCCGTTTTTTTCAAACGTTTTCCACACCTTTAGGAAACGTTTTCCCAACGTTATATAACGTTTTTTTGTTTACTGGGATGGGCTTCTCAAATTGAGAAGAGAACAATATATAGCAGTTTCCACAAAATAGTTTGATGCTACCATAAAACCTCACGTATAAGCCGCAGCTAGTACGCAAATCAAATCGCCAGTGTGGCTTATATAGGATCGGCCCAAAGCCAGGGTGAGGCTTATAGGCGAGTTAGGCTTATATGCGAGGTTTTACAGTAGTCATAGTACTATCCAAGGTTTTAATCACAATTATCATCTCAGGCAAAAAAGACCAACCAGGGACAGATCGTGTACATCACAGAAAGTCAACAGAGTAATTAAAGCTGGGCTGTCAGGGAACAAGTTCACCATTTTCCATACATAGACTAAAATAACAGTTCCAGCAGAGGGCAGCAGTGTTTGGACAGGGGACCATGAGCATTGTCCAGCTACAACATATTCCCCCTATCTTGTGCCTGTAAGAGCTTACCCAGCTAACAAAAAAACGTTTTCCTAACGGTTGGAAAACGTTTGCTGGAGGTTTGCAAACGTTTGCAAAAACGTTTTCCTAACGTTAGGAAAACGTTAAAACGTTGACACAAAAAAACGTTTGCAAAAAAACGTTTGCAAAACGTTTGCAAACAAACGTTTGCAAACGTTTGCAAAAGGTTTGCAAAAGGTTTGTTTTCATCCTAATGGGTACTCATAGAAACCATGGTCAAAATGTAGAAGGTGTGTCATGTGTGGGACTAGAACACCAGATCTCCAGATTGCAAGTCAGACGTCCTAACCATTATACTATGGAATCAGTTGCAGTGTATCATGTAGAAAGGTACATTTATCCTGCCTGGTTTTGTTCTTACCAAATCATAATGAATCCATGTTAAGGTGGCCGGCAGGCATAGCGTAGACATAACTACGATTTCACCATACATATACCACATATCCTAAATGACATACTCTCTCAGAAAATTTAAAAACAGATAGGGGGGTCTCGAGTTTCTGAGATATTTAACCCCAAGGTTGAGTACATTGTACAAGGATTATATAGTGTTCTGTTACATGTATATTTATCCAGAAAATGTATTCGAAAGGTAACTACATATTTTTGGTACCCTATCTAGTGGACCATTCTACAATGCTAGCCGACCACCTTGCTACGTTGGGTTTGCTAAAGTGAAGCATCATTAGGGACCCCAGGGAACCTATAGCAAACCCGACATGGCTCATTTAACCAAGACGTATCCTATGCTTTTAGCACTGGTACGTCTGCGTTTAATGTGCTTTCATGTGGTTGCTAAAGCTCCTTATTTGCATTGTTAACAAGATGTGGAAATCAGAGGTCACCACCAAGGGCCCCTGTGGTGCAATAGGTACGGTGCCTGCCCCTTGTATGGGAGGCCAGGGTTCAATTCCCAAAGGGACATATTTTTTCCTTTGCTAAAATGTACATGTGTTGGGGGAGGGGGTCTATAGGCCTATTATAATGACATGAAAAAAGTAATTCGTTTTTATGATACACTATGAACAACCCCAGAATCCCTGTAGGTCTAAGTGTGCCAATAAAAGCGCTGTACACAACTCACACAGTGTGGGAATAATAATTCGAAATCGCACCCTCCCTGGGATGCAAGGTTCTGACATATTAAAATATGGGGGTAGATGCCAGGTTCGATCCGTATGGACCCTGTGGACCTGCTGACCAGCCTTCGGCTGTGTTGTTTTTAAAACTATATCATCAAAATTTGACATGGCGACATGGCCATTTCTTAAAATCGATATGCAACATGAAGCTTAGGGAAAATTTTAGTGACATTACATAGGGCATTTCTTAAAATCAACATGGGACATGGCAGGTTCTTAGGGGCGACATGGGAAATGGCAATTTTAAGTGACATAACATGGCCATTTCTTAACTTCATGCGACATGCCCCCCCCCCATCTAAACCCCCATAAATGTTTGTTTCCAAACCATATACAAACGTTTTAAAACAACCTAAAACAAATGTTTGTTTCCAAACCATATACAAACGTTTCAAAACATTCTAAAACGAATGTTTTTTTCCAACCCAAATACAAACGTTTTAAAACGTTCTAGAAACGTTTTTTGTTAGCTGGGTAGCTCCCAGACCTTGAGAGCCCTCTTGTGAATCAAAAATGAACTATATCCAAAAGTGCTTTTTGGCCTCACTTCAGCCATGATGGTCATCCCTTAACAAGTGTAAGTGTGACCAATAAAAATGCTCAGCTCATATATAAATCACACTTGTTATTTGATTCATTATATTTTACATCTCACAAAGTTTACTTTTGAATACTGGTATTGAATCTGAGTGTTGTATCACAGCGTATAGCTCATTCCACTTTAACATACCTCAATAAAGTGACTCCAGATGGGTCAAAAGCGACCTGCCGACCTGGGCTGTTTTGTAGGCGACCTGGCGACCTGGTACAATAATAAAAGCGACCTGGCGACTTCTGGAAAGGTTTGACCACAGCAAAAAGGGTCCAAAAAAGCGACTTTCTGACCTGGAGCCCTTAATTTCGGCGACTTTCCGACCTTAGGGGGGGACCCCTCTGCACCCCCAATAAAGCGGACTACCCCTTAATGATTCCAGGATAGGCCTATTTACCTTTAGCTTAACTTAACAAAATTCTTTTTAAACTAGAAAACACATCACCTATCACATGCATCCCTGATATTGTGACCAGTTTAATATTCAGATTCAAGGCTCTTAGTTCAACTAAACTTTAAGGAATATATCAATCATTTTAGGACAGGCCACAGGGGCGGATCCAGGAATTTGGGAAAGGGGGGGCGCCGCAATACCTACAGCATTGGGGGTGTTCAATCATCTACATTAAAATTTACCAAAAAATAGGGGGGGGCGCGCGCCCCTTGCGCCCCCCCCCCCCCCCCTGGATCCGCCCCTGGGCCAGCACAGGGTCAGTAACATTAGATTTCATTCTGGGAATTATTCAAAGGGAGAATCTCACACCAAAGGCCACGATCCTCACCTGGTGGACGGACGCCGGGCGGTATTCCATGCATGAAGAACACTAAAGTCATTAACTCTGATGTTTGAATCCAGGGAATGATAGCTGTTATGATAGCCTCCATGACAAGGAACAGTGCAGCTATTAGGTCTGAATGATTTGGTATTTTGAACAAGCTGCAACAGAAATGATATACAGTGAAACTTCGTTATAAGAAACTCTGATATAAGGCTTATAAGGAGCAGATTTGTGTGGTCCGGATTCTCCTCTATACATTTCTATAGTAAGAAAACTCTCTTAGAAAGAGGTAGTTTTACTTGAACCTCTGATATAAGGAGGTAAATTTGGCTCATTTTCTCATTTTGTATGTGCAAACCTTACTCTGGGAAGACATCTCTCAGGGCTACATTCACAGACTGCTTAAAATTGCCCACCGTACAAGCTTAGAGATGTGGGAAAAATACCTTCGTACCTGCCCTAGGGCAGAAGGGAGATCAAAAGTTCCAGGAAGGGACCTGAAGGGGTTGTAGACTTGAAGTAATATCTAAATTGTATTTGAATCAAGACTATCAGGGTATAATCGACACTTGTAGGGAGTGTACTGTTATCTGGACCTTAATAAGGCTGACCTTGCTTATAAGGAGCAAATTGAACTGGTCCCAAGGTACTCCTTATAACGAAGTTTTACTGTATATGATTGAGAACCAGTGGTTCATGATTGGCCAAATTTTAAGGTACTGATCAGCTGATTGATCATTACAATTTTGGAAAGGTTTGGATGATATGAAAATGGGAAACATATTTCATACTTACATTACTCCTCCCAAGAGGTTCCCCACACTCCTACCGATATTTCTTGCGGCGAGGAATTGTCCGAGTTCAGCAAAGGTGAACCCATGTGTATCCAGTAAATAGGGTGCAGTGGTCCCTAACAAGACACTGCTCATTCCCTGAAAACAGTGATGTTTATTTCATTTTATCATGCCTAATATTTGTCACTGCTCTTTGATATAAACTTGTAAATTGACCCTGTAAAGATCTGTAGACAGAAGCACAGGCCAGTCAAGCCATGTTGCATTTTTGTGTTCTAGTTGGAATGAAGCAGTTCAGGCGAAAACATGTTCCAAACAGGATTACTGTCCCCGAAATTCGAATGTTGTAGATGTCACCAATTCTAATCGTCTTTCATGGAGGTATGTACCATTTTCTATAATTTTCTATAATTTGAGTGAAACAATTTAGGGCTTTTATTGTAACTACATTGATCGAGTAGAGATTTTATGGATATAACTATGACTTCTGTATCTACAATAGATAATCCTACCCTCAATACCTGAATTGTAAAACATTAAATGTAAAACCTGGTCATAAGAAACTTGCCTATAGCAAAAACCTTGCTTATAACAAATAGGCCTCTTTTCTATGATTTCTTTTTACGGATTTCGGTTAAAACTAACTAGTTGCACTGCCCACAAAACATGAATAATTTTAATAACTTACAATTGATAGAAATGCTATATTCATAATGACCAGGCGGGCTACATTCAACTTTGCTACATCATCTTTCTTGTCTGTATCTTCTTCATCGTACAATCCAGTTTCCAGAATATCCTTATCTGTTGGTGCATGTCTCAGAGATTCCATAGTAGGGTAGCTTAATACATGTGGTGAGCAAAATGTGTATAGGTCAATATGCTATTTGCTATAACACAGGCACACTTTGACATCCTGCCATCTGTTCAACATGCTACCTCATTTTTTATAATAACATGACATTCTTTATATAGTCTACATATAAACAGTATGGAATTTCCACACTTTCAAGGTATAAAGAGAAATAGATACACAGGTGTTAGTCTATCAAGAATATATATATATATATATATATATATATATATATATATATATATATATATATATATATATATATATAATAGTCTAGGTTAAGGACATTGCATTGCACAATATCTGTGTAGTGAACCCAATTTTACTAGATCCATGATTCAAAATGTCTGCCTCTACCTCTCCCTCTACCATTCCAACCTCTACACAAATAGGGCTTGCATACCTTGTTACTTTCCTTCACTGTAAAAAAATTTTCATTGAAATTACGGAGAATCAATGCTAAATTTGACTGTGTATCACCATAATTGTGATTTACGGTGAGACACTGTAAAACTCATTACATTTACATTGAACATCCGTAAACCAGTACAGTGAAACAATGTTTTTTCATTTACGGTGAGTCTCACGTTAAAAGTTTGCCCACCAGGTGGCAGCTTGGTTTGATAGAGAGACTTTAGTGGAAGCTATTGTCGTATGATGCCGCTACTGCTCTGGGCAGCGTGGGAAACGCTACTTCCGCTACTACAGCGCTGCCTACAGTTATATCTGTGTACTAAGTGTTGTGCAATTCGGCACGGGAGTTTGTCTATCACCGGAGGTCGGTCAATACATCATGAGATCAAGATTCAGAGTTGTTATCACTTAAGATACAAAGTATTCAGACATCCCAGCAAAGCAGGATGCCACAGCTATCACCTAAAAACATACATAATTGTGTTAGATTTACAAAGATATCCAACTATCTTATTAATTACACAATCAAAATTGAACTCTTTGGCATATTAAGGATAAAACATATATAATTTCCTTTTTTGAGACCCTGGGCACTAGTACGAATAGTATGAACACCCATGTTGTAGTAATTCGAATTATACATATTGAGACTGTTGTCAGAGTTTCTTTGTAACAACCCAGAGTACCTTTTGCTCATAGATTGTGATTGTATATTGCTATGAGGCATTCAATTATGCTTCTCAGGCCTAATATATATATACATACAGGCCTGGAATTAAGATAATATCATAAAATATACATCAATGAACCCAGAAACAATTATAACTATCATTGAATAGCAGAGAATCATCGTATAATAATGATGAATCACCATAAAATAACAATAGGAAAGGCCTGTAAAATTTACAGGGAAAAGCAAAATACGGTGACTGTGAAAAAAAAGGGAAACGGTCGGCATTCAGTGATGCCAGTGGTTCACCATAATTTTTACGGGATATTTTTTACAGTGTTGTACATGTCTAGTCGTGCTGAAATCTCACTACACACGCTGTTTTAAAGCACATCTCTTACTGACAAAAAGAAGAAAGCACCGTATTATGAACACATGTGTTATAGCTCTGACACCTGAACACAAGTACTGACTTGTTGTAGCCAACTGAACACAAGCACCGACCTGTTGTAGTTCTGCCACCTGAACACAAGCACTGACTTGTTGTAGCCAGCTGAACACAAGCACTGACCTGTTGTAGCCACCTAAACACAAATACTGACCTATTGTAGTCCCCTGAACACAAGAACTGACCTGTTGTAGCCACCTGAACACAAATACTGACCTGTTGTAGCCACCTAAACACAGGCACTGACCTGTTGTAGTTCTGCCACCTGAACACAAGCACTGACCTGTTGTAGCCACCTGAACACAAGCACTGACCTGTTGTAGCCACCTGAACACAGGCACTGACCTGTTGTAGCTCTGCCACCTGAACACAAGCACTGACCTGTTGTAGCCACCTAAACACAAGCACTGACCTGTTGTAGCCACCTGAACACAAGCACTGACCTGTTGTAGCCACCTAAACACAAGCACTGACCTGTTGTAGCCACCTGAACACAAGCACTGACCTGTTGTAGCCACCTGAACACAGGCACTGACCTGTTGTAGCCACTGAAACCCAACACTGACCTGTTGTAGCCACCTGAACACTAACACTGACCTGTTGTAGCCACCTGAACACAAGCACTGACCTGTTGTAGCCACCTAAACACAGGCACTGGCCTGTTGTAGCCACCTAAACACAGGCACTGACCTGTTGTAGCCACCTAAACACAAATACTGACCTGTTGTAGTCCCCTGAACACAAGCACTGACCTGTTGTAGCCACCTGAACACAAATACTGACCTGTTGTAGCCACCTAAACACAGGCACTGGCCTGTTGTAGCCACCTGGACACAAGCACTGACCTGTTGTAGCCACCTGAACACAAGCACTGACCTGTTGTAGTTCTGCCACCTGAACACAAACACTGACCTGTTGTAGTCACCTGAGCACAAGCACTGACCTGTTGTAGTTCTGCTATCTGAACACAAGCACTGACCTGTAGTAGCCACCTGAACACAAGCACTGACCTGTTGTAGTTCTGCCACCTGAACACAGGCACTGACCTGTTGTAGTTCTGCTATCTGAACACAAGCACTGACCTGTAGTAGCCACCTGAATACAAGCACTGACCTGTTGTAGCCACCTGAACACAAGCACTGACCTGTTGTAGCCACCTGCACACAAGCACTGACCTGTTGTAGCCACCTGAACACAAGCACTGACCTGTTGTAGTTCTGCCATCTGAACACGAGCACTGACCTGATCTAGCCACCTGAGCAAGTAATGACCTGTTGTAGCTGCCTGACCACAAGCACTGACCTGTTGTAGTTCTGCCACCTGAACACAAGCACTGACTTGCTGTAGCTCTGCAACCTCCACATTATAATCTAAATAGGGTACAATGCATGAATGCTTTCTAATGTGCCTCTATGTGCAAATGTGATGTTCATATAGCATGTATGTAGATGGAAGGACCATTATTATACATTTTTGTGGACAAAGATACAGATGTCCTGACTGCATGAGTGTGAGTGCATTCTATTGTTACTTATAAAACAGTTAGCCGTGCATTATAGATCTAGAGAGATCACGTGCCGTTTGTTAAAGTGTAACAGTGCACGCTGAGCATGGCGCCAGTCTGAGACATCCAATCATGCTGGTTATTGGGGCTTTTTAATAACTTTTCTCATAAAATGGAAAATAAATAAGGTTAATCACCGTTTTATAAAGACAATAGAAAACTCGTTCTCCACATCTCGACTGTCTGTTGTCCTATAATGCACTCTGATGCATTAGTGCATTATAGGACAACAAACAGTCTCGACGTGAAGAGCATTGTTTTCTATTCTCTAAATAAAAGGTTCAGATCCTATAATGTTATTTCAATACCTCTACCGCCACTCTTGTATGATTACAAAGTAAATATTCACGTTCACGTCACTCTAGTCATTATCTGAAGCAGGCCTTGCCTAACGGGAAACTATCTTCTGTAAATTATTGTGTAGAAGCCCTAGTACAAGAGTCAGATCGCCAGTGCGGCTTATAGGATCCCTTCCAGTCGAGGGACAAATGTGGACGATGGCACTGTTCAATGAAGCATGCATTTCATTGCAGTCATACCAACAAAAGAAAACAAAAAAAACATGAAGCAAAGAATCTTGAATAATGATATTGGTTGATGTCGTTTTTTTCAGTTTATTGGGATAATCTTCTAAGAAATATTTCACCACAGCCAGCAGTCTCATCGCTTAAAGCTGCTATGTCAGCTAACTTTAGGTGATTTTCCCATTTTAGGTTGATTACATGTCTCATATAATTGCATGGATGTATGCAAAGTTGGAAGGCTCTCATTCATCATTTAGCATAATAAAAATACAATATACTGACACAAATGAATAACCGTGCGGCTCGCAGAAATCAAGACCTGTTAGGGGTGTGTGATAACACCATTAGATTTAGCTTTCAATCACAACACAGCAACCTGCCCAGCAAATTCGGGTCATCATGCTCCATGTTTGGTGATCCATGGTGAGTGGATTTTGAGTGATAACGCACTGTGTCATCTTGAGTCATCTTCTGTCAACTCTCACTTAACATGGCCCATCATCACCAATGTCTCACACATTATTCTCACTCACTGAGTGAGTATGGGTCACCCATTGTCAGCTCTCACTCAGCATGGCCAGTCATCACCCATGTTGCCAGCATTGTCCTCACTCACTGCTTGACTATGCACCATTCACTGTCAGCTCTCACTCAGCATGACAAGTCATCACCCATGTTGCCAACATGGTTCTCACTCACTGTGTGACTATGTGCCACCCCATGTCAACACTCACTCATGATAGAGATCCCTCACCAGGATGAAGAGACCAAGGAAGTTGTATGGATGCATGCTGTTTGTACTTTGCAGATAGGACATAGACATTAAATGTTGATTTGATTGGTCTTACCCCATATATGAACCAGCTTACTTATATAATTGTAAACATTATGAAAGAAGAGAACATAATGATAGTCAACAATATGATTTTAGATTCATTATTAAGACATAATAGACAATTTCATTTGTCTATGGGATATAGCATTGATTTTGAAACATTTATATTTTACACAGTATTAGGACTTTGATTGACCTTAGTCTGTCAGGAATCTGAAAATATGATGTTCAGTGACCATTATGGTAGCACACTATCATGAGGAACTGCTAGGAATACTTAATAGGAAGGTAAAACAGATGTTGCAGTGAGTGATAATATGGGCACATGCTACATCTGATCAAGCATGGCAGGTTATGACACATGAGTGACTGTGGGTCACTCCCTGGCAGCTCTCACTCAGCATGACTCATCATCACCCAACATGACACACTATGTAAGTTCCTGCATTCTGATTGGTCCATTTTAAATTTCCAGCCATTTCCTTTGTTCTCAGTGCATAGCATCTAGCATTCACAACAGACAGACAGACACAGGCAAGGAGAACAGATGTATAAGGTGGGTTGTCCTACAGTACTCCTAGTGTGAATTCTACTTATATATGATTGTGAATTCTGCAGTGGCATGAATAACTATTGTCTACTATGTCTTTATTCATCTCTAATATATTTATATTTATTCATTTCAGAATGAAAGGAATTCAAGGAACCTTATATATATATATACAACAGACACAAGAATAGAAGATGAAAATGGAGCCAATAATGGAGATATAACCACACAAGAAACTGCATGGACATGGAAACAGGACCAAACAACTTAATTGATGATATTAATAAAGTAAACATTTAATAAACAATGTATGATTGCTGGTGAGGCTGGGTGATGACACATGTGTGAGTGTGGGTGAGGCTGGGTGATGACACATGTGTGAGTGTGGGTGAGGCTGGGTGATGACACATGTGTGAGCATGAGTGAGGCCAGGTGATGACACATGAGTGAGTGTGAGTGAGGCCAGGTGATGACACATGAGTGAGTGTGAGTGAAGCTGGGTTATCACTCACACTATGTGACTCATTTTTGATTCAAACAACGCATGGGTGAGGGGCTGCCAACCTATCACCCACAGTGGCTCATATTTGCTGGGTGTATATATAACCACAATATATTCTGTCTATTCCTACCTACAAATCACAAAAAGGAGAACATCTATACCACAAAGAATGATGTCAAACACAAGTAAAGTGAGTAAAGTGGTTAATGAAAGCAATTGCAATGTTATTTTATAACTTAATTTTTGCGCATTTTAACTGATATTGTATCTTTAAGGGGTGTCGTTGGGATGATCTGAAAGTAGCTAGATTTCCCCAGATTCACTCCATAAGGTCAAAATAACATCTTCTTTCAAAAAATGCTGAGATTGCATGGGGGACCCCTTGCTATTTTCAAGCTCTAAATTTATGTGACATAGTGTTCTGCCAAGTATCTACCTGTATAGGCCTACATAAAATAGCATTGCAAAGTAGCTCGATTTCTACATAATTGGGACCACTACACCGTCATGGTGTGTGGTAACTTTGGTCATCTATTATACATGTATAGTTATGGTAAATCCCTCTATATAAATATTTTCATTGAGCCCACAGTTTGTACATGTGTGAGTACTCTCTATGATCAATGTAATCCTGATACTCACACAGCTGTTAGACCAACATGGGCCTATATGCAACATGTGTCGTATCATGATGATGTATGACACCAACCAAATAAAGCCACCAGACTCCTCTGGAAGTCTTAACCGTTAAATTAAGGATGGCATCATGCCCAACTTAACAGGGTCTTTATCTCCTCCTTTCTGTCCCTCTTTTAGGGGGGTAGATGGGGGGGGGGGGGGTCCCCATGTCGCATGTCGATTTTAAGAAGTGGCCATGTCACATATCACTTAGGAAAAAGCCATGTCACTATTGTCACTAAGGGGGAAATGTAGGGGCATGGTTATTGATTTTTTTAAAAGAATTTGACTACCCACAAGGACGGAATTTGAAGAAAGAGTTGGGTAGCATACTTTACACTAGGCCTAAATGATATTTTTTTTATTCATGTCACTAACCCCCATGTCACATGTCGATTTTAAGAAATGGCCATGTCACATGTCACTTAAATGGCCATGTCCCATGTTGATTTTAAGAAATTGCCATGTCGCCATGTCGATTTTAAGAAATAGCCATGTCGATTTTAGGGGTCGATACCCATTCTTTTGTACTCTTTTGTTTGTCTGGGGCCCATATGCCTAATGCCCTAATTATTATGAGCAGACACAGACACATGTAAAAATGTTCGTGCAACCGCAGGAAATTTCACCATGGCCCTTGAAATGAATTAATTAACAGTCCCTAAACTAAGTCTAAGAGACAAGCATTGTATTACAATTAATCAAACTGTAGGCCCCCCTAACACACCCTCCCAAGACTCAAGAGGGGTCAAAATAATAGCAGGCCTACAACCCACCGTCGATCCCTAACTCTAACCCCTCCCCTAATTCATCCACCAAACAAATTTTATATTTCTGCTACCAGCTCGTGTAGCACTAGAGGGATTAAACGCCTAAATCCCTGTGCAGGTTTCTGATCCCTCAGCCGTCACAGCAAAGAAAACAGTGGCGGGAGATTAGATTGGTTCTCTGTGCTATCCTCTACATAGCCTTACACTGGCCAGTAGCACAGGCACCCAGTGTAGGCTCTGACTGCAGTGTCGCCCCCTCGCGGCTCCGGTGTGTACCTGTTACTTAGCAACGACCAAGCGCGGCGGAGACGGCGGTACTCGCGGTGTTTGTCGACAGAAGGAAAGTGTAGCTCTCTCAAACTCTTTTGCTGCAGAGAGAGGACAAAGTGTCAACATGTATGAAGAAAGATCAGAAGAGGGGCCAAGGGGAACTTTCGAGTCCTACAGGGCTGAGGGCGACGGTTTGTACAAAAATGGAGAATTCAAGAAATCAATTGAAGCTTTCACAACGGTGAGTTTTTCGTCTTGTTCTGAACTTTCACTCTGTTGTTCAACTTGTTGAATGTGGATAGGGGGAGGGGGAGGGCTGTGCGTGCGTTGCCCACTGCATTGCTGTTCTATTTACGGGACAAACGTTTTAACAGCACTTGTAACTTGTGTAAATTTGTCAACTCATTCAGAAGGTAGAGCCGGGAGGTACAGTTGATTTGATCGACCGATTTAGAAGCCAGACAACGTTTACAAACTCTACAAAGAAGTTATGTTGAGTCAGGAATGTAAACAATAAAACATGCCAACAAAACTCATAAACAAAACTCGAATTTATTATTCAACCAATCCGATGGCATCGGGACAATGAATGACTGATATCTATCATATATCTAGACTACTATTTCTTTTTTCCCCTCTGTTGCCAGTGTTTGTCTACAGATCTAGATCTAGTCGTGTATATAAATGTAAATGGACCTTATGGTAGACATTTTACATGTCGTTTTCGGCGACCTGGCGACCTGGCGACCTGGGCTGTTTTCCAGGCGACTTTTCGACCTGGTGCAATAATTTGAGCGACCTAGTGACTTTTGAACAAATTTGGCTATAGTAAAAATAGTCTAAGAAAGCGACTTTCCGACTTCAGGCCCTTAATTTCGGCGACTTTCCGACCTGAGGGGGGGACCCCTCTGCACCCCCACTATTAGGGAGTGCTCATTTATTAACAACAGGGAGGGGGGGGGGGGTGGATTTCGCGTGGACCCTAGAGGGGTCGAAATTTTTAACCCCCCCCCCCACCCGGTCAAGGGGTCCACATTTTTTACCCCCACCCCTGTTATTAAAAAATGAGCACTCCCTTAATTAGTTAGGGCCTATCAAGTTTAGGTCGAGAACCCCACCTCTTCCCTCCGTTCAGAATCAGAGGTCGGGAGCAAGTCTGTCAGTTCTAGTAGCCTGTTTACATGAATTCCCTAAATAGTCCAGAGCCTTTAGCAAACCTACTAACCATGTAGGCCAAAGCTGTAGGATTCCAACAAGCCCAATATCAAGTCTCTACTCCAATTATTGGCCGATATAGAGCGATTTTAAGGTCTAGGATGTGGCTGTATTTGGAGACAGCTTAGCAATGCTATATGATTCAAACCATGGCACAAGTGAGAATCTGGTAGGGCACAACCATAGGAACTCCCCAGAAGAGTGAAATATAAGTATTTTGTTTTTGGAGTATCTCAAAAACCGCTTAAGATTTTGGCTTGAAATTTTCATAGTATGCGTGCCTTAGGGTCGGCGACTTCCAGGTCACGTGATAATGACCTTGACCCAAGGTCAAGGTCATAGCTGAACTGTAGGTCGATTTAGGTCAAATGACCCAAATTCTGTTATATTTATGTTTCCTGTCCATTATTATCATGCAGTATGTTGAATAATATGCTGTTAAACTCTGTAGTGTTCTCCTGTGACCTTCAAAGCCAGCCAGGTCATCATATGACCAAGGTCAAGGTCAAGGCGCCTGCTAAGATCTTCAATCTTGAATTACTCAGTAAATAATCGGAGTAGAGACTTAATTCCAAGTGCGTTGGAATCGTACAGATTAGCTCTTCAATGTCCAAATAGGCTTCTTTTCATTCAAACTTTATTATGACCCTAGCATGTTCAAGGTCAAGGTTATCCCAAGGTCAAAGTTGTCCCATAGCACTATATCCTGATCTCGATCATGAATATCCTTGCAAATAATTAGAGTAGAGACTTAATTCTAAGTGCATATTAATCGTGAGAGTGAGTTTTACAAGGTTTAATAGATATGTTTAAGTAATCTGCACACATATTGCATGTATACTCTATATAATCACTATAACTGCTTGAAATAATAGCTAATATTAATAATGCATGATAATCTTAAGCCTAAATCACATGTCCAAGACTTCTGCAGTAGATTGCATTCTTTGTTTTAGGACCTACAGTCTGATCTTTTAAGATGTTTAAGCTAACTCTTATTCTATAACCAGGTAGCACAAAAACATTAGGCTAGCATATCAGGCCAAGATTGATTGTCTGATTGACATGCTGATGTGCTGCTAATATAGGGCCCCCCTGAGAATCCTGTTGGAAAATGTCAGGCCTATCCAATCTTTGTGTGCTACCTGACTATGGCTTACATTTAAATTGATTAAAGGACACTGCTAGACATTTTATTTTTAAGACCAATAATTTCATTCTTTTCTTTGGCTGCTATTATACTATAAGTGTTCAGTTTCTTCTCATTGATGTCATTGGATTTTACCATGTTGGAATAATTGACGATTGCCGTTGTTACAGAGTTACATTTGGTAAGTGTTGCTAAGGAAATATTTCTTTGAAAATTGAGTTGAAATTGAGTCTTATGTATATTTACGGATACAGAAAAAAAAAAGGTTTTGATGGTCAATTTTGTACAGATTTTGCTTCATACAATACAACACTTGTTCCGTTTCAATTTCAGGTACCAATCATGGAAGAATACAGGTGAAGGCAGAAAAGCCAACAATTGACCATGTGATCACAATTGACCATCCATGAGGTTAAATGTTCAGCTTTGTAGAAGACGAACCCCCCACAGCATTGATGGACTAAAAGGTTCCACCCTAGCTAGCCTAAAAATGGAGATAATTAGCTCCATGCCAGTTTTTGCAGCTTATAAAGTCAATTATATGCCCCTACATGGGTAAAATGGGGTGCATAGTTCTTATATACATAAAAATCAGCCCTTTGGCTAAAAATCATCAAGGCGACATGGTAAAAATTGTTGGTACCCATGTAGAGGCACAATTATTAAGGTCTCTAGGCCACACCAAATTAGAAATTTGGTCTATGGATTTTGTTTTCCAAAAATAGGTGCGGTAGGGCGAATTTTTGTTTTTTTTCTGAGGGAAAACCTTTTTTTTATTGTTACAAACCGATATTTTCTGGCTAACAATGGCAGAAAAGGCCACCAAAGAAAAAAAAATCCAAAATTTCTCAGAAAATGATGCGGGCGCAGTCCATAGACACAATTTTTTTCAAAAAAAATAAATTTCCATTTTCGAAATTATGGTGCGGGAAATCCGTAAACCGACTTTTTGATTTGGTGTGGCCCTAGAGACTAAAAGTAAAAGCATGGTCAATTTATTGATATGACTCATTCAAGTCATAGTTTTCAGTACAAATCAAGTCATTATTTGTATATTTTTAAATGAAAGTCCAGTAAGTTCTACCATTAAATTAATCTAGTTCCACCTTAATATAAAAACATGAACCACCCCACGAAGAGCGCTAGTTACGGGCGTGTGTAGCAACACTACAGACCTTGATTAGCTTATACTGCACTTGACAAGATCTATATGGATTGAAACCTTGACTAGCCATATGGATTTTGGCTGATCGGATAGATTATAACAATCTGTATTTACAATGAAAAAAATAAATAATAAATATACAGCAGTCCAACATTATAGCACTCCAATGCACTATATGGATATATATCTAAAACTGGACATCGACATCCATGTAACAGAATCCTTCTAACATAAAGCTATATTTAGTAGAAGTAGAAATCCATGAATATCTATATGAAGGAGAACACCATGTTCATGCTTATGAATATGTCTGTGTGTATGTTCATTTCAAAATTCACGATTGCAACCATTCATTGAATGCCACCATGCTTTCAATGTAATCTTGAATTGCAGTTGCAGTAATTTGATATTAATAAAAAAAAATCTATTCTATTTTTCTTTCATGAACAGTTGGCATCCCATAGATTCAAGATGGCTATCACTCATTAAATGTCCCGATGCTTGAAATGCAATCTTTACTTGTAGTTGCATTAATTTGATAAAAAAAACAAATCCAATTTGTTTTTTCCTTCATTCAACCCATTCAAGATGGCTACCATTTACTAAATGCCACAATGCTTTCAGTGCAATGAAGAATTGTAGTTGCATTAATTTGATATCTATTATAAGAAAATTTCTATTTGATACCTTTTTCAAACACAGTTGGCACCCCATAAGTTTAGGATGGCCACCATTCATTGAATGCCACAATGCTTTAAATGCAATCTTGAAATGTAGTTGCATTAATTTTATACTGTTAAAATAATCCAATTTAGTTTTTTTTTCATGAAGAGTTGGCACCCCATAGGTTCAAAATGGCCACCAGTCATTGAATACCATAATGCTTAAACGCAATCTTGAATTGCAGTTGAATTAATTTGATTCTAAAAAAAATACTTTCTTTTTTTTCTTTCATGAACAGTTGGCACCCCATACATTCAAGGTGGTTACCAGTCATGGCATGCCACAATGCTTTAAGTGCAATCACGAATTGTAGTTGCATTAATCTGATACTAATAAAAAAAACTAATTCTATTCTTTTTTTTAAATTCATGAACAGTTGGCACCCCATATATTTAAGATGACCACATTCAGTGAATGCCCTGATGCTTGAAATGCAATCTCGAATTGTAGTTGCATCAATTTAATGCTAATAAAAAACTAATTCTTATCGATTTTTTTTTCATGAATAGTTGGCACCCCATAAGGTGGCTACCATTCATATTAATGCAAATACAATGCTTTAAGTGCTATCACGAATTGTACCGTAAATTCCCGCGTACTACCCGCATCTCGCGTATAACCCGCACCCCCAACTCAGGAGAATCCTATAACCCATTTTTGGATTTGAAAATTTCAATTTTAGTACTGTTCTATAGTGATAAAAACCCTCGTATAACCCGCACCCTATATAGGCATGTCTGGTATCAAATGAAAGCTGAGTTTGGTTCGCGTACAACCCGCGGGTAGTACGCGGGAATTTACGGTAGTTGCATTAATCTGATACTAAAAAAAACAAAATATTCTATTTGATTTTTCTTTCATGAACAGTTGGCACCCCATAAATTGAAAATGCACCCAGCACCCAGGTCAACAGCTATATACGGACAAGTGTACCTCCCCTGCCTGTTCTCCTTCAATGCAGAGTGAAGAGGGTGGGAGGGGGTGACCATCAACAGTGCATAAACACTTTGATTGGATGACAATGCAGTTTTTATATTACAACCCTAAATTTGTGCAACGAAAATCATCAAGAAATACTAAGTATTTTTTCCAAAGAATAGCTTTTCTAGAATGGCTCGATACTCAGAAATCCCACTGCGAATAAAAAAAAGTCAAATTCTGATTCTAAACACCTGAAAAGTGAGAAATGCTGGCGTTCACGGTTTATGTAGGAAATGTACTAAAAACACCAAAAATATGCAACAAAACCCTAATTTTCTCAAAAACTGTTCAGTAGGATTTTTTCTAACTGAGGTTCCAGTGTTTTCTACCCTCATATTACACATTGGCATAGAGAATATATTGGCACCTAGTCAGGATTTTGCCCTAGAAGCAATCTGTGAGGCAAAAAACAGCCAAAATGAGCCACTGGTCTGAAGTATAAAACTGGGCATCGATCACTATAGAGCTACAAAGAAAGAGAATCGATGTCCAGTAATAACCATGGTAACTATACATGCATTGATGCTGACTACATGTTGCCACCGCATGCTAAAAGACAGGTCTGGTCTGACTGTTGTTGATCATCAGTCATCAAGATAGCACAGCTGTGAGAGGTGGAACCCTTCTTCATCCACACAAATGTTCAAATGATCATCAAGACTTGACTGTACCCTATTTGTGTAAAGTTATAAATCCATTTAATAAATCTACTTTGTAATAGCCTGTGTTTACTTCTTTTTGGTCATAGGGCCTACACTATACATGTTTAAAATATGTAAATGCATGCTAGCAAACTTCTTGACTTTAGGCCTACCACTTAACATACTGAGTATTTACACTATTCAAAATTGTTTGGGTGGATCACTGTCTATGACTCAAATAAGGAGACAAAGAATACATGTAGTCTAGATATGAAAATACTTAAATGTGAAATTAGTTTCCACTGATAACTTGTGAAGGTTTACTTCTGAAATCAACTTCATAATGTCATGAATGGAACTGATAATATGTACATACAGACTACATTACAGCAAATCAACAGTATATCTGTTAAATATAAAACTTCCCAAGGGGGGGGGGGGGCTCATGCATTTATGGAAACCATGTGGTACTTTGAATTTGGACCCCTTTTGGCAGGACAAAATCCCATCAAAACACCCCCCTCCTGGAGGGTTAATCACTAAAATGGAAAGAAACCACACCCCTTCTTTGGCCATAAATTGGCATTTTTGGATAAATTCATACAAAGTATACATCTTTTCAGGAGACTTCTTAAAAATTTAGTTGGCCATTTCTGGCCGAAAAACATATCCCTTTTGTCAAAAAATGGCCCAAAAAAGGACACCTACCAGCCAGGCCTGCCAATTAGGCCCAATAATTACCCCTTTCCTACTACTTTGTGTACACACATAGTTACAATAGAACATATAGGGAGTGCCCCCCCCCCCCCCGGGTTAAAATTCACACTGAATCGATTGGTGGAAGGAAGATGGACAAGAAGAGGAAAAGCTGCCCTGGAGAAGATCAGGTAGGGAGATGGGATCAGGAGAAGGAGACAGACAGGATGAGGAGGCAGACAGGAAGGGGTCCAAATAATTTCCATAAAGTAAACTTGATTGAAGTTAACCTCCCAAACAACTTGGCACAGTTTAGTATAAACACAAATCACCGCCGACATACATGAAGGAAACAACTGAGAAAATGGGGATGAAGGCAGTGCTTAGCCCGAATTATTTAACTACACACAGAAAGTATTGTTGGTGGAATTTGAATTTTTCTTTTTCAGGGGGGGGGGGGAGAATTCTATTTCAGCAATAAGATAAATTCTTTTGCCCCACCCCTATGGACAGGTCAAAAGTTGATGCCCCCCCTCCAAAAAAAATATCAAGAAACCCCTAAGTTGATAAATAATGACCACTCACTAAGGGAGTGCTCATTTTTTAACAACAGGGGGGGGGTGGTGGATTTGGGGGGGGGGCAAAAAATTTGGACCCCTTGACCGGGGGGGGGGGGGTAAAAAATTCAGACCCCTCTTGGGGGGGGGGCAAAAAAATTCAACCTGTTTTGAGGGGAAAAGCCCGCGCGTTACTATGCTACAAAGGGGTGCGAACGCGCGCGGTTTTCGGCCTGCCGGGGGGGGGGGGTAAAAAATTTCGACCCCTCTAGGGGGGGGGGGTGAAAAAAATTCGCGCGCTCCGCGCGAAATCTCACCACCCCCCCCCCCTGTTGTTAAAAAATGAGCACTCCCTAAACACCTAAGTAGGCCTATTGGAGCAGAGCAAGGTTGCAGAAGAATACAATAGGCCTAGCTAGAAAAATCTAAAAATTGAAGGGGGGCAGGTGTGGTGTCAGACCCCTCAAAATCTCCCCATTGTATCTACCCCTAGAAGACATGGGGTGGAGGAGTAATGTATGTTAGGGGTGCTCATTTTTTAAGGATTTCAGGGGGGGCAGGGGATTTTTCCCATTTTTAGCCCCCCCCCCCCTGGTCAAAAGGTGGGGTCACATTTTTTATGTACCCCCCCCCCCACAACCCTGTAATTGATAAATGAACACTATGTCATGGCCAGACCAGACTCCCTTAGACTTTTTTTTTGGCCCCTACCCTCTAGAGGGGTCTAAATTTTTCTGACCCCCCCCCCCCCTCAAAAAAGATCGAAGAAATGTTGCCCCCCCCCCTCAAACCACCCCTCTGGAAAATTAATGACCACTCCCCTAGTGAGTATTTATAATTATGGGTAGATTGTAGAAAACTAGAGTTGGTCCGCTAGGACTGATTTTCGACCCGTAGGGGGAAGGGGGCATATTTTTACCCCCCGGGGGGGGTGGGGTGCAATTTTTACCCCCCCCCCGATGTTAACAAATGATCCCCTTAACTACAGGGGGTTCACACTAGAACATGGAAGGGGGAAGGACAATGTAGGGCCTATGTTATTGGTGGGTCAACCCTGGCCCTTACACCTGCCCACAAATTAGTACAAATTACGCCAACGTCCCATTTTTGCTGGCCCGCGGGCGGTCTAAAAAAAATTATGACCATTTCAAATTTATCAACATTGTGAAGATAAACACTTATACTTTGCAAATATCATAGTTTCTTGAGTGGAAATTAAAATGAAATAGTAAATATAAGCAGGATTAACATCATCATTGCTGCATGGCAACTACTGCAGTTTTAGCGCCTGTGCTGTCCCCATAGAGATTGCATTGTAAACGGGAGCTCCAAAATTAGCAGCACTCGCTTTTTCAAAATAGTTTCGGCAGGACTAATATTTGGAGTACAGAAACCTATCACATATGACTGGAAAGGGGAGACCATGAACTGTTGACTCAATATAGTTTCCAGAAAGTAAATCTAGTTGATAGTCTACTGTGTCAAGTTGTTTGGAAAGTTAACTTCAATCAAGGTCACCATGTCGTAGAAAGCGAACGGGTTATCACAAAACCATGAATCAACAACCAGAATGTAGCCAAGGCCATATCTGACCCAGCTGGACAGTTACCTAGATACCAGTACTGTAACCAATGCCACTGTAACTAAGGTAACAGGTGTTGTAACTGGGTCCTGGCTGGTGCCTGCTTGTGCCATCTGCACTGGTCCCAGGGAGTGCTAATTTGGAGCATGCCATCTTGCACTCCCATGGCCCCCTGAACCTAAATATTGGTCTATTTACATCCACAAGATGTCATTCTGACCGGGCAAGTGTTTCCCAAGCCATGGGTAAGTTTATTTTAAGTTTAAGTGAAGTTAAGTTGTCGAAAAACGCATTTTACCGGCACCGAGTTTTGCGCGCACGGCGAACTTTGCCAATGTCGCCTCCGTGAAAGCAGCAGCGAAACTCGCTAGTTCTAGTCTTTTACTCTGCCAAGTTGCCAGAGTAACTCTTAGCCAATCAGGGATGACCTTCTATTTGGCCACTCAGTGATGTGACGTCTGATTGGCTAAGAGCTCACGTCACTGAGTGGTTATAACAGCAATGGCTTTGAACAGTTTACAGATAATTTTGTATTCTTTCATTTTATAGGTTATGTTTTGAACATCCATGATTTAAATTGCGAGGAATAGTTGAAAAGTTTGTGTTTTAAGATAATTGTTCTTCTTAATGCTTTAATATTTTAGTTTCCCTTTATTTTGATGACTTAGATAGGACATATTGGGACCCACATATTGATTTAAACAGACTTGCTGTCGAACTGTTCCCAAAGACAGTTAGAGCCTCTACGATCTAATCAAGTAAGGTAGTGGTCAAGGGCCCGCGAAAATGTTTCCGAGCCCACCCCACATTTGAGACAAGTCAACATTTTTCTGCTCCCTCCCCCCTCGAGACGCATTGAATTTTTCTGCCCCCTCTTTGAACTATAGACTAGCTATAGTAACGTGCTGGCTTTTTTCTCTGAAAAGGGTTGATATTTTTCTGTCTGCCCCCCCCCTCCCGTCTGGAGGCATTGGACTTTTTTTAATCTCCAGATTTTACCTAGGCCTAGTTTTATATATGAACGTGTAGTATGTAGGTCCATGCTTGACAGAGGCAAATGCCTACCATCAGTTCTTTAACCTCTTGCTTTCCCTTTTTCCAGGCACTAGAGCTGCAACCTGGAGATAAAAGTTGCCTCGTCGCCCGGTCCCGCTGCTATCTCCAACTTGGAGATCCCGACAGTGCACTCAACGATGCCGAAGAATCTCTCGGCGATGACAAAGAATTTCACAAGGTTTGTACTGTTAGAATCCAGGTGAAAGTGCACTCATGGAATTAAATAGAGGAAGGGATTTGAATAGTGAATATACATCCCTTTAGAAAAAAAGATCCTGTTGCATAGTTGCAGGATTTGGTAAATCGAAAAAGCCTCTTCATCTGAAGGCACTGATCCAATAGAGTGGAAAGAAATACTGATATGAATATAGGGTCTGCTGATGCTGATGCGGTACATTAGCGTTTAAAGTTTAGACCGTATCGTGTGATAAATCTTAAACAGAAAACAAAGTTTGTTGTTGTCGTTGCAGGGTTTGTTCCAGAAGGCGGAGGCACTTTACTGTAAGGGGGAGTTTGAGCTGGCGCTCGTCTTCTACCACCGCGGACACAAACTGAGACCCGAGCTACAGGAGTTCCGGCTCGGTATCCAGAAGGCACAAGAGGCCATCGACAACTCAGTCGGCAGTGAGTATAATTCAGTGCTGGTTACCTAGCATGGAATATTCTGGGTGTTTCTGAATCGTAACTCTTCGAGGACGGCATGTCACCAAAATAGATGACATTTGTCATCATGATGCACAAATTGCAGCCCCACGAGTAACTCGCTGGTGCTGCATTGGTACATCATGCTGACCCTTCAAGAGTGCCTCAACTGGCGAGTTACTCGCAAAGGCTGCAATCATGACGATCAAGGGCGTGATGCCGTCCTTAAGGCCTGAAGCTGTGTGAGCCTGCAGCAACAGTCGGAGTGGAGCCAGGATTGGTACTTAGGCCAAAAAGAAAAAAGTTGTGTTCAGGTATCCCTAGCGACCCTATTTTTTGGCCCTACCCAAATTTTTTTCTACTGAATTTTTTCCCCCCGAAAATTATTATTAAAATTTGGTAAAAAAAAAAAAATCGACCTACCTACCCTATTTCTTTCGGGCCATGTTACCTGAACACAACTTCTTTTTTTTTGGCCTCAGCCCGATATGAAGAGTGGATGGGAGTATAAAGGGTTAGAGCACTATGCTGCCCAGCCCTGGAGGGGTTGATTTGGCTGCAGAGAAGTGGGTAGGTCCCACCGTGTGGTACAGGCCCACAGTAATCTCCCACACACGCACCAGACACAGATAGCACTAAGCCGGCCCAACTCAGGCTAATCACAGAACCAATTGGGCTTAACCCGGCGCTGTGCTTGAGTGGAGTGTGGAGTGCTTATCAGTGCCTACCTATAGGACCCACTAAGCTATTATTCGACTCCTGATATCTCCGATTATAGATAGGGCAGGGCTAATATGACATCTTGCAGTTTTTCTAGCATGGGGTATTAAAGTCTGCATTTTTTTGTACCGCCTGAAAGAAAGTTGCAGAGTATTGTCCCAGGAGGTAAATAACTGTCACTTCCCAAGTGTGGCTCCAGATAAAATGATGTATAATTTATATAAACTCCAGCAGATATTGAAGTTATTTCCAATGAAATGATTAAAATTGCTATAATAATGACGTGAACTGTTTTTACAGGCCCTGACAGAGTCACGTTAACAAAAGAAGGCGACTTGTCGTTCTTCCACAAACAAGACGAGGTTAAGAAGCCTAAGCCCAAGTCATACGGCTACAACCGTCAACAAGCCCCTGTCAAGAAGGAATACCGCCGCCCCGCGCCTCGCTCTGCCGCCTCCGACAAAACCATCAAGCAGCTCCTGGGGGAACTCTATGGGGACAAGATCTACCTGGAAAAACTACTAGAGGAAACAGGTATGTTTTATTTAAACTTTCTTGAGTGATAATGTTTAAATGACAGCATAGAGAATGGATTTCTGCGTGTGCTCGTTTTATTCCCCACTCCTCGTAAGAAAGGTCATAAAAAAACCCACACTGACGTAACAAGAAATACTTTTTTTAATGCAAATTTCATTAATTTTGGTCCAATTCTGAAAAAAAGAAAAGAATAAAAGTGTGTCTGACCCAATCTAGTGTTTTTCAGCATGTCACCAGAAACACTTATTTTTGCCATATATCAAAATAACATCTTCTGGCTATTTGCCTCAGACCCCCACAGTGAGTCGGGGCGCAGTATCTACGAGCTGGTGTGTGATGGGTTGAAGTACCTAGACACCCGCAGTGACTTCTGGAGGCAGCAGAAACCCATGTACAGCAGGAAGAGGGACAAGATGATGAGGTCCTCACAGAAGGTCACCGACGACAAGATCAACACATTCATCGTACGAGAACTAGAGAAGATCGACGAAGGTGTGTGGTGGTTTTATCTTGTTGCTTTTTAAAGCCCCCGCAGAGCAGGGGCAGGCTCATATCTGCGTTTAGACCAAAAGAAAAAAATTGTGTTACCGTATCCCGACCAACCCTACGTTGCCAGCCCAAATCGTTTTAGACATTTTTAAAAAGTTTTGGAAACATTTATGACATTTTTTCCCATGAAAACCATAAATGCATTCTTGTAGCAGTGCTCCCGGGCATAAATTCTGCAAAATAACAGAAAAGAATTTTGAAAGGAAATCTGGTAGATCTAGAACATTTGGATTTGATTGCTTTCATTGAAATTGAATTTGATTAATTCTAAATAATTTAACGTATACGTTTTTCTGCAATCCATAATTACATCATGTGTATCCCTCTTGCAGATTTAGCATATCGGCACTAAGTCTAAGATAAACTAGAAATCTAAACTTGATGTAAACTATCCTCCACAGCTCAAGCGGACGGCAGATTCGCAGACAGTTTGAAAAAGGCAAAGAAGGTTATGAAGACAGTCGAGGCATCCACAATAGACGTCGTAGGAAACAAGTAAGTCACATTAATGAGATAATGCACAAGTTAAAAGAGAAAAATATAATGTTATAGGTCCACAAATATTAAAAAATACTCATTCTTTATGAGATTTTCAACTGCAGTGAATTTATATTTCCTGAAATGCAACTTTACATTTATGAAGGGCACATCACTGCTTCTTCATGGCAATAGTTTACATCAGTGAATATCAAGAAGGAAATGGTTTTCATTGGTAATCATCTCAATTTACATTTACGCTATCCTTAGAGTGGAAAGAAGAGAAAGAGACCAAAACATATCTCGTTTGCTCCCTCCATCTGGGCGTGGTCTGTGATGAGTCGAGATGACGGAGTAGCATCAAACATGGGGGGGGGCGGTGTTTGGGTATGTCCCGCCCTGCTCACAGGTAGCTTTACAATCAGCTTGTTTGGCATGATGCTTCATTAGTTAGATGCTGCATGCTAACCCTATGCTTGCACCACTAGTAGCTAGCTACCAACAAGCTTGTGTGTGCATGTCATGGGGTTTCTATTGGCACTTTAGCTTTAAAGCTTCATCCTCACCCATCATGCTTCACCACATAGTACTAGACACTAGAACAGTTCTAGGAATATGAACTTAGTGATTACCCCGCCTTGATAAGCATGATGCTTCGTGCAGAGAAAATCACAGATAGTTGTAGAAAAGCATGTATAACCATGGTTACATTTAGACTGATTCCATGGTTACCCTTATTCTGACTGCATGGTTACCCTTAGACTGATTCCATGGTAACCTTAGACACCCATCCATGACAACAATCCATGGTTACCTTTAGACTGATTCCCTAGTTACCTTCAGACTGATTCCATGGTTCACTTTAGAGTGATTCCCTGGTTCCCTGTAGACTGATTCCCTGGTTCCCTGTAGACTGATTTCCTGGTTCCCTGTAGACTGATTCCATGGTTCGCTTTAGACTGATTCCATGGTTACCATTAGACTGATTCCATGCTTACCATTAGACTGATTCCATGCTTACCATTAGACTGATTCCATGGTTACCTTTAGACTGACTCCATGGTTACATTTAGACTGATTCCCTGGTTACCCTTAGACTGATTCCATGGTTACCTTTAGACTGATTCCATGGTTACATTTAGACTGATTCCATGGTTCCCTGTAGACTGATTTCCTGGTTCCCTGTAGACTGATTCCATGGTTCGCTTTAGACTGATTCCATGGTTACCATTAGACTGATTCCATGCTTACCATTAGACTGATTCCATGCTTACCATTAGACTGATTCCATGGTTACCTTTAGACTGACTCCATGGTTACATTTAGACTGATTCCCTGGTTACCCTTAGACTGATTCCATGGTTACCTTTAGACTGATTCCATGGTTACCTTTAGACTGATTCCCTGGTTCCCTGTAGACTGATTCCCTGGTTCCCTGTAGACTGATTCCATGGTTACCTTTAGACTGACTCCATGGTTACCTTCAGACTGATTCCATGGTTCCCTGTAGACTGATTCCCTGGTTCCCTGTAGACTGATTCCATGGTTACCCTTAGACTGACTCCATGGTTACCTTCCGACTGATTCCATGGTTACCTTTAGACTGATTCCCTGGTTCCCTGTAGACTGATTCCATGGTTACCCTTAGACTGATTCCCTGGTTACCTGTAGACTGATTCCATGGTTACCCTTAGACTGATTCCATAGTTACCTTTAGACTGATTCCCTGGTTCCCTGTAGACTGATTCCCTGGTTCCCTGTAGACTGATTCCCTGGTTCCCTGTAGACTGATTCCATGGTTACCTTTAGACTGATTCCCTGGTTACCTGTAGACTGATTCCCTGGTTCCCTGTAGACTAATTTCCTGGTTCCCTGTAGACTGATTCCATGGTTCGCTTTAGACTGATTCCATGGTTACATTTAGACTGATTCCATGGTACCCTGTAGACTGATTCCATGGATACCTTTAGACTGATTCCATAGTTACCTTTAGACTGTTTCCCTGGTTACCTTTCGACTAATTCCATGGCTACCTTTAGACCGATTTCATGGTTCCCTGTAGACTGATTCCATGGTTACCTGTAGACTGATTCCATGGTTACCCTCAGACTGACTCCATGGTTACCTGTAGACTGATTCCATGGTTACCTGTAGACTGACTGCATGGTTACCCTCAGACTGATTCCATGGTTACCTTAAACTGATTCCCTGGTTACCCTTAGATTGATTCCATGGTTACATTTAGACTGATTCCATGGTTAACCTTAGACTGATTCCATGGTTCCCTGTAGACTGATTCCATGGTTCCCTGTAGACTGATTCCATGGTTACATTTAGACTGATTCCATGGTTACCTTTTAACTAATTCCATGGCTACCTTTAGACTGACTCCATGGTAACCCTTACACTGACTCTATGGTTCCCTGTAGACTGATTCCCTGGTTACCTTTAGACTGATTCCATGGTTCCTTGTAGACTGATTCCATGCTTACCGTTGGACTGACTCCAAGTTTTCCATTAGACTAACTCCCTGGTTACCCTTAGACTGATTCCATGGTTACCTTTAGACTGATTCCATGGTTCCCTGTAGACTGATTCCATGGTTACCTGTAGACTGATTCCCTGGTTCCCTGTAGACTGATTCCCTGGTTACCATTCTAACAGACATGAAGTGATGGCTAACCTGCACAGCCTTATGGGTAATGCGTACCTGGAGCTGGGACAATACGACAAGGCACTAGAAGCACACAACGTAGACCTCAACGACTACGGAGTCAAACAGTGAGTATACCACCTACACCTACACCGACCGTATTCGATGTAATAATCGCACAGTGCACTTAAAAAATGATTATGGACACCATTCAGTAGTTAAGAGTTTAATTGGGGTCAAAAATTGAGATATTTTTGGTTATTTATAGTATAAAACCGGCCACAAAAGGCTAGCTCGTAATGCAGCATGCCTGTGTTGGGAGAGTGGCTTTCATGAAATTTCAATGTATTCTAGCAGAATGCTCTTAACTAAGTCCTTTCAAGTTAGGAAATGCACAGGTGAGCTTATTTCCAGTGAAATATTCAAACTGTCAAGTTACTTGTCCTATACTATAAATGTAAAGTAAGGATGTATATATATGCCTGTATAAGAGATTCGAAAAAAACTCCCCATAGTACTGGCTAGATTTAGTAGACTAAAAGTGTTCTTATAATGTATTCATTAACAGATATGATACATGTAACTTAACCTGATTAAAGTCCACTAAACTAATTCATACCTTTCTATTTGAAAATCCAGCAAATTTGAGGAGGCCAAATCACGTGCATACGACAACCTAGGTCGTGTATACGCCCGTATGGGAGAATTCCAGAAAGCCATCGACTCCTGGACGACCAAACTACCACTCAGTAAATCAGCCCTGGAGACAACGTGGTTGTACCACGAAATAGGACGCTGTCATCTAGAGCTCGGGAACTTTGAAACGGCGCGGGAATACGGAGAGAAGTCATCAGCGGCGGCCATCGAGGCGGACGACAGAATGTGGCAGTTAAACGCTACAGTACTCATAGCACAGGCGGAAGGTGGGGGCTGCTTCTAAGTCAAAGATTTTTATTTTTATTTTTTTTACATTTAAAAGGAATTTAGAATCATGTATTTATATAACACTGCTAGATATAAACAGACATATCGTATTTGACGTAATAAGAGCCCTGAATGTAAAATTATAAAATTGTTTTAATGGTATTTCAGAACTTGAGGGTTTGAGTGCCGCTAAAGATGGTGAACATTCAATGAATTTAAACATTTCTAAATAGATTTTGGCAGTTCTCATAAAAAAACATCAGTGTTTATCAATATAAATTAGTATGTAATCCTTTTATATAACATTACTGGTTTCATGTGGCCTGTGTAGTAGTCAAATGGCCTGTGTAAGATCTCATTACACAGGCCACATTGTGCATAAAACGTTTTAGGCAACACTGTTTAAGAAAACATAAACCCTAATCCAATAGCTGTGTAATATTATTTAGTATTAGCATTGTGTGGCAAAGTATATTGAATTCTCTTTCCAAAGAGGAAAATTAATTCCAACATTCCGTCCCTGTATTTCTAAAATGTGAGTGATGTTTTCAGGCGTAGCCGTATGTTTTCATCTATAGTTTGTACATATCTATCCTCATGAAGGCAGCTGTATGATTCTGATTTGTTTCTGTTTGCAGTCAAACTAAATGACCTACAATCAGCGTTACAATCATTTGAAAAGGCGCTAGACATGGCCAAGTTACAAGGTAAGTTGGAAGTATTTCTAAAAAAAAAGCACAAGATATTCTCATATCTTGTGCCCTTTCTGGTGTTCTGGTGACTTAACCAGATTCGCCCCAGTTGCAACCGTTCAATTCCCAGGTGCTGTTTTGAGGAAAATGCCCATGGAATACACAAAGAATAGGGTATTTCTTCTCCGCCAATAGTTTATCATCAGCCCAATATTGATTACCCAGAAGTCAGTAGGTATCGCAGGGCTGGTTTATTGACCTTCCAGTATATGTATATATATGCACTCTTAACCCTTTGAGGACGGCATAATGCATTATTGTATCACGCCCTTGGTCGTCATGATCCATGAATGCAGCCCTGGCGAGTAACTCGCCAGTTCTGCATTCAAGCATTATGATGTAGCTGTTGATACACTCCCAAAGGGTTGGCATGATGCACCAATGCAGCACCGCCGAGGTTGCATTGGTGCATCATAACGGCAAATTCATGTTTTAGCGAGATCCGTCCTTAAAGGGTTGATAAAGGTAATACATGTATAATGGAGGCAATAAGGCAGCAGTAGAGGTCAGTGTGTAAAAGGCAAAGTGCTTCCTGCCCTTACAAACAGTAGCCCCCCCCCCCTGCCGTGCACCCAATACTGCACCATTACAGTAGCTATAAGAGGCCCACTCTGGGCGGGGGTTACACAGGCTGGTGGTGGGGGACACTTCAGCAGGGGATTAGGGGGCCCTTAAACCACTGCTGTGTGTGCCAATAGTCTGTGCCCCTGCCCCTGAGCTGCAGAAACACACTCTGTACAACAGGTACAGCTAATCCCTGTAACCCTTTAAGGACGGCATCATAACATCTTAGCATTTAATATTTATTTATTATCATGATGCACCAACGCAGCGCGGATGAGTTACTTGCCAGTGCTGCGTTGGTACATCATGTCAAACCTTCGGGAGTGATTCCACCCTGTGGGGTCGGCATGATGCATGATTGCAGCACTGTCTGCATTCATGCATCATAGCAAATTGATATGGTACATTAAAGCACTAAGCTGCCTTTACAGGGTTAATCCCCGGCTCAGTTTGCTTAGTGCTGTGCCACGTGCAAATAGATGTAGTAGCCCTTTAAGGACAGCATGCAGTGTTGCCGAAAACTTTTTATCGACACAGGCCAAGGTGGCCTGCGTCTTGGCGTCTTTCGCAGCCATTTCCCTTTCACGCAGGCCATATGAATATTGATATTTAAAGTGGCCATATAAACTTCATTATAACTGCAAAGAATTCTGAAAATATTTGAATATTAGACAACTTCACTAAAACTGCGCTAGTTTCGCTTCTAATGGGCCGAGTGGAAAAATTCTTTCAGCAATATGAAGCTGAGATCATGGCAGGCCATTCTGACCTGCGTCCTCAGGCCCTACGCCGGCCATTGTGATTCTACACCGGCTTTAGCCCGCATGCGGGCGTCATTTCGGCAACACTGAACATCTTGCTAAAAGATGACATTTGTTGTCATGATGCAGCAATGCATGCAGATCCTCTGGGAGTGTATCAAGCTTGTATGGTAAGCATGATGCTTGAATGCGGCACTGGCGAGTTACTCGCTAGGGCTGCATTTATGCATAATGGCGACCAAGGGCATGATCAGTCTTTACGAGATCCTGCCGGATAGTGGCAATGTCCACATAAAATGGCTCTGGTGTAGCCAGACCAGATGTCTTGCAGATTCTTGGCCTTCCAGAACTGAAAGAGATTTAAACATATTCCAAGTAGAACTAAAGTTCCAAGTCGGAGAGTACACAATAATATTCTAGGTGGAGCTAAGTTATTTTCTTTTAACATAAACTGTAATGAAATAGTAAATTATCCAAAATTTTATGCAAGAATTTATCATTGCTATCTGGTGCTGCGGAAATCTATACGGTTATGCAAAATTGGCAAACTGCAGGACCGAATGCAGAGACTGCATGATGCATTAAGCCATGATGCCGTTCATAAAGGGTTAACCCTTTAAGGACATATGTTGCTAAAAGATGACATTTGTCGTCATGATGCAGCAATGCAGCTCGCCGGGGCTGCATTGGTGGATCCTGCCGACCCTATAGGAGTGTCTCAACCCCATAGGGTCCGCATGATGCTTGAATGCAGCCCTGGCGAGTTACTCGCCAGGGCTGCATTCATGCATCATGACGACCAAGGGCATGATGCATTAAGGTATCATGCCGTCCATAAAGGGTTACAGGATTAATCCCGTGCTGCAGTGCTATGTGTTGTGGCTACGGCCGGGTACCACGGCCACATGCTACATGGATGTAGTAACTGGCTTATACCTAGGGTCTGTACACTCTGGTACGTGGCTTACTGGGGGCCCAAACAGGGGGCATAATACACAGGCATGGGATCGATGAACTTATTGTGTAAAAATATCAATGTTACTTGTTGCTGAAAGCCCCTGCACATAGAGCACTATGTACAATAGGATCTATAGGGAGCCACTTAACAACGCAGTGATGCAGGCTGCCTTAACCCTTTAAGGACATATTTCGCTGATAGATTAGATTTGTCGTCGTGATGCACCAATGCAGCACTGGCGAGTAATACACCAGTGCTGCATTGGTGCATCATGACAAATGCATCATGATGAGTTACTTGCCAGGGCTGCAGTAATGCATCATGACGACCAAGCGCATGATGCATTAAGATATCATGCCCTCCTTGAAGGGTTAAGAGCTTAATGACACAGGTTACCTTAAAACAACAGGTGTCGTTATGGTGTGGGTAATTCACGGGCGCGTGTTTGGTGCATCATTTCCAGCAGTGTATATAAACCCTGTTGGATCGGCATGGTGCATGAATCATAATGACATTAAAACATTGTGCTGATCCTAAAGAGTTAAATCAGCAGTCCCATGGCAACCCAAATAAAAATGTATACATTAATGTGATTGACCGGAGAGAAATATTTTAAATTAAAATATTGGTGTTTTCATAACAAATGAAAATATAATTTCTAAAAAGAAACTCCAAAACAGAGGTATTCGATAACCGCATGTAGTGGAATAACTAGGCTTTTTAAATCTTTTTTTTAAATTTTTTTTTCTAGGGGCGGCCTTTTTGACTATTTTTTTTCAATTGAATAAGCTTAAAAAACGTTGATGCTGCCCTTTTAGACAGGTGCGGGCGCTGTCCGCAAAGCTGATAATCAATTTTGAGTGGCCTTAGCTGAAAATCAACTCATATCACAACACAAATATTCATCCATAGATCTTAGTTCTAGTAGCACACTTACTTTTCTAGTCTACTATGTGGTAAAGTGTGGGTGGTGAGATTGTACCTTTTAAAGACACATATATTGATTCATGTCGTTGTTATCATCTTCAGGAGACGAAGCAGCAGAGGGAGCCATTAAGCGCGCAATACAAGACGTCAACAACAAAATAGTCAAAGGACTTAAAGAGAACGAGGAGCCAGGTAAGTGTACCTCAGTGGTGGAGCCTGAACAGGTTTTACTGCAGATTCATATTTACTGTTTAGTGTTACCGTAAAACCTTGTGTATAAACCGCGGCTTGTATGCGAGTTAGACTACCAAACATGCCTATATATGGTGCAGCTTATACGGGAGTTTTAATAAGTATACTACAGTATCAAATTAACAATTTTCTGACTCCCTCTGTGGCTTATATAATCCGTCAAAGTTAGGGGTGCGGGTTATACACGAGTTAGGCGTATCCGTGAGGTTTTATGGAAGTCTTATTGTGATAAAGAGTAACACCTCATATCATTGTGTCACTAGATATCACATACTGTTCCATGCTATCTGACCAGGGTTCCCACGTGTCATGGAAAGTCATGGAATGTCATGGAATTTGAAAGTTGTCTGGAATGTCATGGAATATGAAAATAATGGAATTAATATTACAAGATCTCCTAGAATGTACCATTTGCTTTCTAGATTTTAGAAAATTTCTCGGGGGCCAAGCCACCCGTCCTCCACAATAATGTCATGGAAAATTGAGATTTTTGTCATGGAATGTCATGGAAATGTCATGGAATTTAATCTGAATTCTTTTGTGGGAATCCTGTATGTCGTCATGATGATGCGTAAATGTAGCCTGGTCAAGTAGCTTTCCATTTTCATTGATCAGGTCAATCCTACAGGGTTGACGCACTTGCAATGAACTAATATCTCGCAACACTCGTTATAGATGAAGTTAAAATTCTGGTAACTGAGTTTTTTTTCATAGAAAAACATTGTAGCTAACATATTGATTAACAAACACAGAACAAACACAGAAATATAACAACGAAAGACAGATTTTGAGGTTTACACATTTAACGTGATTAAAGTAAGTGTGAATTTAGATGGTGAAACCGAGGAAGCAGACGAGAAACCAGCAACAACCGACGCAGCAGACGATAACAACAATAAAGACGACCAATCTGAGAGTTAGTCTCGTACAATATAACCCCGCCTCATGTGTGCTATGACCTTAGATATAAGAGACTTTATTTTTTTGAAACACAAGCTTTACTATGCTTAAGTACTAGAAGGGCCGTATTCAATGCCCCCCATTGGATACAATGTGGCTGTATTCAATGGCCTAAGAAAAAGCAGTTTTTCCTTCATTAAATGGCTTAAAATTTATAAAAAAATAAACACAAATACCAACTACATTGATACCGCTCTGTGGTATTTCACTCATGGGGGCTGGGGCGCAGGATGCGCCCCAGCCCCCATGAGTGAAATACCACAGAGACGGTATCAATGGACGTTGGCATTTGTCTATGTATGCTTTACATTATAATGAGGCAGTCAACATCTCACCCTTACAACCTTAGAGATAAGAACGGTCCAACACCTCCTGGTTTACATTACAATAAGACTTAGTCAAGATCTCACCTTCCATGGAATTGGGGACAAATGCACATTTTAAGTTTTGCCAGTCTGCATGCACCTATGGCGACCCAAACATAAACATGAGGGCCAACACACCCTTAAAGTGGCACAATCACCAAGCATATCCCACTCACAATTCTAGTACTGTTCTAGTCTAATATGTGGTTAAGTGTAAGTGGTGAGAATGCCCCTTTAAAGGTGTGTGTCTCTACTCATAGTCTCACACCATAGCACTGTACTCAATCTGCACTCAAGGGCTCATGATGTCTGTTCCAGGTATTTTGTATTCAGTAACATCTTATGTTGGAGATGGTTGCATTAGTTTGCATGTGATTCATGCATAGGGAATGTGTATAGACTCATGGCCCTCCGATGTGGCTGCTTATTTTAGGGGTTTGGAAATAATAACACTTTATGTAATTTTATTTAAGTACCATACTAATTCTCGCAATAGTAATTTTCTTTTTCCTTTATTATAAAGACTATACAAGTCCTCCCACATCTAAGTTTGATTTATCATTATTATTATTATTATTTTTACATCTAATTTTAAGCCATGGTATGGACCTGTCGGTCTCTATTATTAGCATAGAGATGTAGCCCAGACAGCAAAATCTAATTCAGTCAATGAAAAGTAGGCCCAGTGGCCACTGAGAAAATGTTGACTTAGAATTTTACGTAGTAGTAGTCTCACATATAGCTGTTGTTGCTGAGCATTTTATTTTTTAACCTGCCACAAATTTGTAGTATTTCAATACAAATAAAACAGGACACTAGATAATATCCTAAACAGTTTTTGTACGCTAATCAGGTTTTAACATGTTAAGCACGGGGAGTATACATATATATATATATATATATATATATAATCTTTTGCAACAAAATCATTACAAATTAAAAGTAAAAGAAAATAATTGATTTCAAATTATTGTGATAATTGCAGAGGCTGAGGAAGCAGCACCAGCAGCGGAGCCAGCGGCCGAACTTGCGGCTGAGCCGACAGCCGAGCCGACAGCCGAGCCAGCCGCTGCCGAAGAAACACAAGACACTAAGGCAGAGGAGGAGGAGTAACTCAGTTACCAAAACACTCAACAGATGGCTCCACCACTTCCAAAAAAACAGCATTTTTTTTTGACTGAGGGGAAACCTTGAAGCAACAATCAATATTGTTTCATAAAAATGGCAAAAACAAGTTTCAGAATGACAGGATTATTTTGAAAAACAATGTTAATAATTTCGCTACTTTTTGTACATTTTGGTATTTAAAAATAAAATATTCCTTATGTTATATCAAAAATCTTATCTCTAGAAGAGTAAGAGAAAGCGTTACACTGAATACCGATACATTTTGTCCATTATTCATTTATGTTCTACAGCGATTCGGACAAGTCTCATTCTGCGGATGTTAACTGCAATATACATTCTGCTAAAGTTGCCAACTGATATTATAGTTCTATTAGCACTTAGTCAGGGACATAATGTGAACATTATTCCTCTTCTTATACTTGAGACTTAACTTGTTTTATCTACAGCGTTCCAAGCCAACAGTATTCTGTGATATTTACATATGGGAATATTTATAAATAAAACTCTTACAAAATGCTGAAACCGTCTTCATTTTGTCTATAGCAAGTCTCTAGGTATACAAACAAAGTCGAGATGAAGAAAAGACAGAGGTCCACGATGGTCTGTCTGAATGACAAGTTTCTCCACGAGTGGTCCCTTGGATCGTTTCAACTTTTATCGTATCAACTAACCAAAAAATACATGTACATGATTGGGAAGGCGATTTCCAGCAAGTTAAGCACATAAAAATATTTCCAAAACTAGATATGAATTAAATTTCTGCAAGTTCAATGATGAAGGAATGGGAAAGTGCCCAGTGGGAGACCCGTATGTTAGGGTTGGTGCACGATGTCTTCCTGTGTCCTGATGCTATTAAGTTAGTAGTATAGACAAACTGCATACCTCTTAGGCATGGGACTTTTCCAGTTACCGTAAATTCCCGCGTACTACCCGCATCTCGCGTATAACCCGCACCCCCAACTTAGGAGGATACTATAACCCGTTTTTGGATCTGAAAATTTCTAATTTAGTACTGTTCTATACTGATAAAAACCCTCGTATAACCCGCACTCTATATAGGCATGTCTGGTATCAAATGAAAGCTGAGTTTTGTTCGCGTACAACCCGCGGGTAGTACGCGAGAATTTACAGTATATCCGGATTTCCTTTTCTTTGAAGCCCAAAATGCCACCCCTGTGATTACAAATCCAATGAGAAAATATTTTACCATTAATGGGGGGGGGGGGGGGGGGGCTTGCCATGCAAATTACCTAAAATGACCCCCGCAGAATGTTTTTTGGCTGCTTCTTTGAAAACCAATCCCATGCCTGACCTTTAGACAACGGGGGGAACAAAGCGTAAGGACACCTGGTTTAAAAAAGCAGCGCAACAAGACCACTCGCTATCTTTTCTATAGTTACCATGTGTGAACATGACCCAAATATGATACCCTTATCACGGGAAAAAAGTAGCAGAAATTATTCACTTTTTACAGAGAATTGAGTTTAAAATGATGCATTTATTATGGGTGGCTATGCAAAAAATATTCTACGCTTGGCCATATAGATAACATAATGAATTATGGGTGATCACTGAATACGATAGGTAAAAAAGGTGGAATTATCCGTTACAAACTCTAAAGTAGTGTTAAAATATACCCCTTTGCCTAAAAAAACACCCATTATCAAAGGCCCGTGCCTAGGATCCAAAAACGGACCCTTTCCCTCGGAATCGTGTTCACACATGGTATTTGAATCTGGGCAAGTGGCCCCCAGGGGGGGGGGCACAATACAGCTCCCCTAGCGTCCACTGCATGTAACATTGTCCACTCATCTGTTTGTAGGATGGCAGAACCATTTTTGTAAAACCATATGCCATACACACGATTCATATCTACCAATAGCCCTAATATTCACATTATTAAGACTACTTTTGTTATGGTTATGCAATGAATAGGGCATTAACGGTAGCTTTTTATAAATTACCTAACCCTGATAATCCTTCTGACAGACCTGTTTCAAACTGGTTGGAAGGCCTCCATTAGAACTCACAGCCGTCTAGGGGAGACCGGGGCACGTTGACCACCCGGGCACTTTGAACCGCCCGCTCTCTTTGCTATTCCTTTGGGAATATTTTGGCAGTATGCTTACCACATAACCCCCATATATAGACAGTTCAGATCAGCAACATCATGATGATTCTAGGATGCTGATGAGAAAGTTAGACAGCATTAAAGGTTTTTGGCCTTGAAAGTAGATATTTGCAATTGTTAAACTTTTGTTTTTGTGTCGTTAAAAAACATTACTAGCCTAAGATCTCTATGGAGGTCGAAGTATAAATATGAACTCTTGAATTGAACCCATCTTTACTGCAGGGTGTGTTATGTAATTTGAGTAACATCAATCTTATCTATGATGGCCAGCATGGGGTATATTGAGCCACAAAAAACGGGCACCTTGAGCCATGCTCAAGGTGCTCCAAGCTCTGGGGCACCTTGAGCCGGCTCAAGGTGCCCGATTCTCAGGGCTCTTTGGCAATGGTGTTAAGACAATTAAATGACTGAATAATGATGCAATGCTAGTAGTGTATCAAGGGAAGATAATATGGATAATGACATAAACAAATTCGATACAATTTGGTTATAAAATTATGATAGAATAAATAGTTTGCGGTTTGTGAAAATAAATTCTTGTGTAACATATTTACAGTGTCTTTATTCCCAGATTTATCACTTTTCAGTGGCAGAACAGTGCATTACATTATAGAAGAATGTAATCAATGATTTATTCAGACTTAACAAATAACAGGAATACTCTTAAACTGGTTTAATTTTACAAACTGTCACTTCTATAGAAACTATAATTGAGTGACTTTCGTGCATCAAATATGTAATTTTTACATTCAATCCTAATCGGAAATTTCAATTATTGATCTATATTGGTGATCATTTGGACCGTTCAACGCATGTGGTTCAAGGTACCCCAGTGGGTGGATCAATCTACCCCGGGCATGGGGCACATTGAACCACCCTAAGATTTTATTTTCAAAAATTCAAGAAAAATACAAGAAAAGACCACATTTGCCTTGCAATAGGTTTTCTTATATAGCAATGATACAAGGTGACTGCTTGATAGAAAATCAAAATTCAGATCCCTTTAGCAAGGTCAGGAAAAAAAGAAAGGTGTCAAAGCGGTTCAACGTGCCCCGGTCTCCACTTACTCTACCACTATGCCACCTAAAATAATAGCCTTCATGCTCCGTTGCACCCCTTACAGCCCTTTGCTATACGCAAATACGGGATAGCTCTCCTAAGTGTGCAGACAAACGTTTAGAGCATTATCTTAATCTTAAGTCTTGAATCTAAATCCATTGTCTTAAAATCGGGCCTTCTGCTAGCTCTCCTTGTATCAGCCACCTACACTAAAAATCCATAGATTGAAAGGGTTAGTCAGTACAGACTATCCTAGGTTGGTCATATGAGTGTTAGTCATAATGGCAAAGTTATATTCAAAAAATGACCGAGGGGTCAGTCAGTCGTGGCTAACCTAGGTTCATCATTGGTGTGTTTTATTTGTATACCACTAGTTGGAGCCACGTGTCATGACCACTCAGTGGCTCCCCCTGGAAATAAAAAGACTAAGGTGGGTTGGTCAGTACTGACAATAATAACTGACCTAGGTTGGTCGTATAGGGAGCCAAAAAATGACTAACTAGGCTAGGCACTAGTGACTGAGAGGTTGGGCGTATAGGGAGCCTAGGAATGTCAGTGTAGTGTCACACACCCGCACTTTGCTACTTGAGGTTTGCCGTTATAGTATATACCCTGCACCCAGATAGAACAACATATAAACATCTAAAAGAAAAGAAAAAGAGAAAGAAAAACAGGGGTTAGGGGCAGAGCCCCCATAAAATGCTAGTTAAATAAAGGTGGCGCCCTCTTCCTTGAAATTCAGGTACTAACAAGTATGAGTATCCTAATAATGTGATTAAAGTGTCTATGTATACGTGGGCTTGCATCCATTTTTCAGCCTATCTTTTTGATTGACACAGGCTAGGATCCGCCCTCAGGTCTCCACAAGTGGAGTTATGCAAAGTAGACAGTGGCCTGGATCCCTGCTATAGAGTAGGCCATTATAATTACAGCAGACCCTTGACTATGATGGGATGTGTGTGAGTGGGGGGGGGGGGGGGTTAACATACATACAGTTATAGCACCACGCTGCACTGCTCACAGTTATTTCACAGCCTACCTGACCAGGTTGTGCTGATTACCTGAATGCCATCAGGTCGTTGTGCACCCATCATACCCCCCCCCCCCCCCACACACACACCTGTAGCAGTGTGTAGGCCTATAGGTCAAGTTACATATACAGTTCTGCTACATCACAGTGTGGGCAAACACAGACAACACGTGGTCAGGTAACCTTACCATGATAGCCACACACCAGGGTCATTACATCTAGTCATATTTTCAATTGTCTCTCTGTTACAGTAATCCACGGATTTCACTATATAATATATCATATTAAATGTATGTCATTATGTGTACCTCATGATACATGTATGACTATTTATATTTGTATATAACTGGCTGATTCAGAGTTACCCTACCTAGAGGTTACAGTCCAGCACTTTGTTTGCCCACCGCACCTCCCATATAAATAGAAACAATCAAGTATATGTAACTCGATCTATTAGTATGGAGCTGTGTTGTCGACCACCACTCCACTGGGATCACCTGACCAGGCTGTCCTGATTGCATGAATGCCATCAGGTTGCTGTGCACCGATCATAGGTGGGGGTCCTATAATGAAAAACAGGCCCTTGTTGGGGGGGGGGGGGATGGAAAGGCCAAAACTAAATACAGTCAATTTAAATAGTCACAACCACGTGGGATTCGACAGGTGCATTTGGGGAGTGGCCAAATTCCAAACAAAGCTGTTTTGGGAAAATCTACCAAGCCTCCCCCCCCCCCCCCCCAGCTAGTAATAAAGGACTAGGCCCTTATGCTGGATATGGATCCCGGGTATGCAAGCTTGTGCTAGCATACCAGAAACCACACTCCCTGCACTGCCCCAAACTGCTCTCGGTGGTGACGAGCTCTATATGTACCTATATGACCCATGGTACAGCGTGTGTGAGTGGTGGGGTGTGTGGGGGGGGGGGGGGGGGGTGTTGTCAAGCATGGTGGACCCAAGACCCTCCAATAACCATCACAACAGTAGCTACAATAATACGTTTGAATGGGTAATCCTTTATAGTGCTGGGGTAGCCAAGGGGGGAGGGGCGAGGGGAGGGGCACCTGAGTGTACCAGCAATGCCCTCTGGTATTGGTCAGTGCGAATAAGTTATCACTTTAAGATAATGATCTAAACGTTTGTCTGCGCAACTGGGAGATCTATCCCTGGCGTGCGTGCTATACAGTGATGCCATCTAGTTTTTCACCATGTTTGAACTGATAAGAAGCCTCATATCACCCCCAGGAGATGGCCTGACATCCAGCCTGTATATAATGGCCCTATTCAGGATCTCTTCATACCAACTTCATCTACCTAGAAATTTCTATCTGCTCCCTAGCCAAAATTGGGGCCTATCATAAAAGGGCCATTTAGCATAAGATCCAATACGGACTGGGCGATCAGCTAGATCCTCCGGCCGCCCTACTGTTGGCTCTACTATTCAGCATGTCTCAGAAAGTGTCATAATGCTCTAATATGCCAGTGCCGAATGGAGTGGTGCCCCCAGGCTGTCCATAAAGTGTGTCACACTTCTTTTCACTATTTTGAACTTTTGTCACACATCTTCAAACACCCCCTAGAAAAATATGTCACAAGTTCGCTGGCACCACCTATCATATTGAATATCAATTTTAAGTCAGTGGTTGTATATAGTGTCTATTTAAAGCCACAGTATGCCTGCATTTTGGTCCGCCTTTTTGCTCCTATAACTTGCTTATTATCATAGTATGGCCCGCCTACATGTAGTAGGACCCGCCCATAAATATCTTTAGGTCGTATTATGCAAGTGAAGGTGCATGGGATTGCTGTATAGGGCAGCCACCACTTCATTTCAGGGACAGGTCTGTCCTATATGTAGAAATAGCCCTTTCCGCAGCAACCCTGTGAAAGTGACAGGGATTGGTCATTCTATGAAGAGGCTGAGGGTTATGGGGAAATGTGTTTGTGTTTTGGAAAATTGATTTAAAACATGACAGTATCCTTCTTATATTTTATGACACTCGAGGGGATAAACTTGGAGGGACTCCCTTTAGTGTGTCCCAATGAGTTACAATATTCATTTTTCTCCCCTCCAAGCGAACCACCGACCCCACTTTTGTGCCTTCCTATTATGAAATACCCTGTACCTTATATGCAAAAGGAGCTGCCCAGGCGTGTAGAGCTGTGCAGGTCACATCCCTCACTACGCTAGTCCCGCGCCTGGTTCCGCTGCGCTGCATAGGCGCCAGTGACCACCAAAATTTCGCCTGTCAATCATCCAGGTTCAGACCCTTCCTACCAGATGGCACAAATGGTTGTCTCAGATTGCTTTGGTCTATTGTGCCCACAGGACTGCAGTCCTGAGTGTGGGGGGGGGGGGGGGGGGTATCAATGTAATACAAACTCTACTGGGGGTAGGCTATAAGCCTGTTCAGGCGACCCTGGCCGGACTGGTGTTGGTAGGACTATGGTGTGTACACCTAGTACCTAAATTCGAATTACAGTAATCTAAGATGGCTACATTGGAGTTTGCAAATATGCTCAAAGGATACATATATGGCTAGTTCAGCCATAGCTGGGGTCATCAGGCCCGTGCATTGTGAGATCAACAGATTACAAATGGACCTGGACTATTTTTCGGCTTGACCCTTTATATTTGTTTGTGTACCAAACCTATGTCAATATATATATATATAAATATATATATATATCCTATGAGCATATTTGTGCAGTAACAACTCATATAACTGCATCTTAGTAGTCTACATCAACCCCCTTCTATTCATTGTCAAACTCCAATGTAGCCATCTTAGATTACTGTAATTCGAATTTAGGTACAAGGTGTACACACTTGGTGGACTGGGGGAGTGTGGCCTCCTTGCAGGTACCTATAGGGTAGACTGACCTAAAGGTGACCACGTACCATGAGATGTCCCCCTCAATTTTGTAGTCATTCATGCGTGATAAGCCCTGTTTTTTTGTGTATCACGGTACACTTTAAGTAATACTCTTACATGCAAAGGACAAATAAAGACCATACATGAATAACTACATAATCCAGGTGGACATCTCAAGGTATGTGGTTACCTCTAGGACAGTCTACCCTATGGAATAGGAACTATGCGTCAGATTTTGGCCAAGCCAGGCCCTCACTGGGCCGCAGCACTAATTGGCCATCGCCTGCGGGTTACAAACGACACCCGCGGGCAGCCAGCGTAATCCCTAACATGCTAATTATAACTTTTGTGTATATCTATATGTGTGTAGTTTAATGGGGGGCGGTTGGGGGGGGGGGGGGTGAATGCCTGTTGAGGGTCACTCCAGAACAGTACAGGTACTAGGGGTGCTATCATGATCCCATGTTGTCAGGGCAGGCTGGTGGATAGGAGGAATACCTCTGCCACAGGCATGTACGTCATAGAAGTAGTACGGCAGTCCTTCTTGACGACCCCAGTGAAGAATTGCAGTCTGGGGGGAGGGGGAGGCCACTCCCTCACTAATAGATTCTCGAGGATAAGCCTAACTTAAAAACTCATAAAAGCTCGCCTATATGACATCCCTACCTTCGGCCAATCATATAAACTGAACTGGCAATCTGACTGGCTTACTAGCTGCGGCTACTAGACTATGCCAGGATTTACAGTATGTGTGATCATGATTCGAAGGGACAGGTTTGTCGGGGCCTAGGTAGGCCTGCCAGGGTCCATGAAAAAGGGTGTTTTTTTAAAAGGAAAATGGTTACTTTAACTGAGCTTTTCGCAACATTAAAAAACACATTCTTGTAGGGTGCAATTTCGCTGATTTGCATCCGTGGTATGGGTCCGAAAAGTGAAGTTGATGTTCACACAGAGAAAGGTAGGGAGTGCCCCCCCCCCCCCCTGCCACCACCGCCAGCATTGCAGTGTGCCCTTCACAAGGTCAATATCCATCTTGTTGATCGGATGTGGCTATTTTGAGTTAGAGCTCTGAAGGATATGATTATATAATCGCCAGCATGTATACATATTTGGAGACTTGTTTTTATAATCATTGACATAATCGATACTGTCTTATGCATGTACCATGTATTATTATAGTGAAAACTGAAGACTGCTACAACATTAGTATAACTCATTATATAATAAGATACAGTAAGGGGTAATGATAATAGGGACCTTTAGCAAACCCGACGTAGCTCATTAAACGTAGACGTATCCTATGCCTTCAGCACTGCTACGTTTGCGTTTTATGAGCTTTTACGTGGCTGCTAAAGGTCCCTAATATCATGGTAAAGCTACCCAACCATGTGGTGACCTTGTTTGCCTTCAGGAGACGGCCCTAGGAGCTCCCCTATATGGCAAAGGGGGAGGGCCAGGGGGAGGGGCATGTGGCCATTATCAATTAGTAGCGACAGTAGGTCCCCTGGTGTTAAAAGCCTATACCGTCCACCAGGGCACAGGGATACTGTGGCTTTAATACAATTAGATTTATTAAAAAGTTTTTTATTGGGTCTAGTAATACATTCAAAATACATAGTAAATGTGAAATGTGTAGGGGCACGAATAATACGTGTACATATAAGGTCCGTGGAGTCAGAGCGGTAAGTGCCTCCAACGGACACTAGGTGGCAACACCTGAGCCATGTCCTTTCGGTTATCCGGTAGCGGAGCCGGGCAGGGCACTCCAGACGGCGCTACGGAGGAGTGCCACGTCGACACTGCTTGGTCCGCGCTCAGGGTATATAAGAGGCCGAGGTTGGCTACCTCACCAGTTAGTCCTAGGACGAGCTCTGACCCGCACCTTTCGTACCTTCGCTTTGACAGGGGCACCTACACCCCTCCCACGTTATGGACTCTGCACCAGCCATGCTGGCACAGAGCTTAACTGTCCGGTATCACTAATGCTTCGAACTATCGATAGAATCCTGTGTGTCTTCGAATGGTTGAAAGACCAAGTGAACCGAGTGAAAAACCTTCGTGTACTTTTGAGGCTGTGATCGAATAAAGACCTGTTGCATTCAAACCGAATTTGGAACCTGTGTTCGTGTTGTACGCATATGAAACCCCTACATTGGTGCCGTGACCAGTTCGGGTGAAACACAGAATAGCACAGTCAGTTGGGTTAACATGGCTGAACAGGCAAAGGGTGGAGCGTCCCTTCATCCTATTTCGAGTCCAGATCCGGAGGTGGTAGCAGCCCTTGAGAAACATTATGGGCCAAACCGTTCGAGTTCTACACCAGAACCAAGGAGAGGCAATCCTGATTCTATTCGAAAAGATCTGGGGTCAAACCTAGATGATTCTTTGTTTGAAACTGGCGGTTCGAAGAGACACATTGCTCCTATGCCAACACAAGGCATGAGCATGCTGCATGCTGAACGACACCAGCGACAGGAAGTGACACGTCGTCATTTCGAAGAGGAGAAGAATCGTTTCGAAGGAGCAAGGATTGCAGAGATGGACAGGATGAATGAAGAGTTTGAAGCTTTGAGTCATCGGTTGGTACAGCTCCGGAACAAGAATGAAGATCTAGAAGGGGCAACAATGGAGAAACAGAACCGCTTAGACACAACGAAGGCGGAACTGGAACATATGGAAAACCAGTTCGCTCATCAACAAAATGTCTTGCGGCGACGTACTGAATCTCTAGAACAACGTCAAGATAAGACCATACATGATTCGGACGAGCTCCATGATACGATCCGAGAAGCTACCAAGGCGATGATGGACGAAAAGGATCGTCTGATCAGGGAGGTGGAAGATTTACAGAAGAAACGAGATGAAGAGGCAACTCGAGGTGGCCGTTCAGGGTTCGATCATGTCAGTGGTGGCATATACAACTCATCAACTGGTGGGGGTAGTGCCTCTACCTCAACCGGAGGGAGACCTAAACGAGTGACCATTGATACAGGGGATCCGGATGGAAGATCTTCACGGCGTGACCAACGCCCAACGTCGTATGATGACGACCATTCGAACTCTCCCAGTCGTTCCAGCTCTCGAGAGAGACCGAGCCGTACGGGTTCGAATGAGAGATCTTCGAGATCTGATCCGAATGAACGTTCGAGTGGGCCCTCAAGGAGGCCAGGGAGATCTCCTACACATGCTGTTCCTAGATGATTTGTTCTCGCAATTCATTGAGGGATTAAGGGATTCCGATGAACGTACCGCTGCATGTGATAGTTGGAAAGCTGGAACTTCTCTCACTGATTTGTTCATGGCCATAGAAGACTATGACAGGAAACGGCATCTGCTATCTTCGAGAGTACTTTCGAGAACTTCCAGTGTGGTGCAAGACCCACCAGCCTCTGATACAGAGGAAGGTGATTCTGGAAGGGAGGAGGAGATTGGCGCAGTTGCTCAAAAGAACAGCGGCAAATCTTATTCCAATTCGAATTCGAAGCGCTATCCGAAGGCCGACAGGAAAACACCACCTGTGACCCCAGGAGTTACAAGCGCACCTTCGACTACTTCCTCAACTCCAAGTTCTATGGAAGAACTTCTGTTAAGGTTGACTGACTTGATGTCTGGAAACTAGCAATCAACAGGGAGGAATTCGAAGCCGAGAGTGGACAAGACCACTAGGAAGTGTTACAGGTGTCAGGTCCTGGGACACTTTGCTGCAGAATGCCCAGCTGAAAAGCCGGTACCCAAGCCTGAAGAGAAGAAAACGGAAAACTAGACGGGGTTGCTCTGGATGGCAAGGTAGTAACCCCTAAGGAGAAGGAAAGCCAACATATCGCCAGCGGTGCAAGCGATGAAGTCCGAGGTGCAGTAGAGATTGGAAACTTAGAGGAGGGGCCTGATCAGTCCCTTCTAAGTATGTCCAATGAACCCAGAAAAGTAGACGTCCGAGGAGGAAGTACTGGGGAAGCGGCGAATTGGATACAGGAGCTGGAAGTAGTCAGCAGTGCCCGATTGTCCCCGGATCACCCCTGTTTGAAGCACTTGAAACGACGGGGAGTAGATCTTGGTGTCACTAAGGATTTCGAACGTTTCACCGTTAACCCATCACCATTGGATGGGAAGAGGTGGTATTTGACTGTAGCAGTGAGGGGAAGGTCTGCAGAATTTCTAGTGGATACTGGAGCTAGTCACTCCATGATCTCGAAGAGGTTCTATGACCTTGTAGCCGATGAGCCAGATAACTTCACAACGAGGGTAACAGCTCATTCGGCCGACGGTAGCTGCATGCAGACGTTTGGTAAAGCATTTTTCGAAATCAATATAGGTGGGCAGGATTACCTTCTGTCCCCTACTATTGCTGATCTGAGTGATGATGGCATCATCGGATTAGATTTCGCTGCGTTGTACGGTGCAATGTTGGAACCTTGTAGGGGGATGTTAAAGATAGAACATCCATACAAGGTGGCCGTACAATGCGTGTTGAGAAAGGTATCTTCTGTAGCCTCGGTGGTACAGACGGTTAAGATACCCCCAGGACAGACATGTGATGTGCTGTTTTCGAGTGACAGTATCTTCCGAGACCAGATGGCGGTGGTTGAACCCGATGTGGTGAGACTTGCATCAATTGGACTCGAGAGTGCAGATACTTTCGTAGGCAGTGGCAGTAGGAATTTAATTCCTATTTCGAATCCTGGTGGTGAAGTCCGTTATCTGATGAAAGGTACTCCCGTGGGGCAGGTGATCGTTGCACAGGCAAGCACCAGTATACTCTCAGAAGATACCCAACCGAACCTTGAAGGGATGTCCGACTTACGTCCGGAACTCCAAAAGTTGGTGGACGATTCGAGCTTGGTGACGGGGGACCAGAAAGATCAGTTGAGACGGGTATTGGTGGAATATGATGCAGCCTTCGGGGAGCCCACTGGTTTGGGGCGAACTGATAAGGTGCTACATTCCATCACTACAGAGGATGCTGTACCTTTCAAAATCCCTTGTAGACGCCTACCTTTGAAGAAGAAATTGATGGCCGAGAAGGAAATCGCTGATCAGCTGAGATTAGGGGTGATTGTTCCCAGCACTAGCCCCTGGTCCAGTCCTGTTCAGATGGTGACTAAGAAAGACGGCACAATTCGCTTCTGCATAGATTATCGAAAATTGAATGGCTGTACAAAGAAAAACTCCTATCCTCTCCCCCGTATAGACGAGACTATTGATTCCCTGGGCGGAAACCAATGGTTCTGTACGCTGGATTTGCAATCCGGATACTGGCAAGTTGGAATGAAGGAAGAGGATCAGGAAAAAACAGCGTTTTCGAGCCATGTCGGTCTTTTCCAGTACAATGTGATGCCGTTCGGATTGTGTAACGCCCCTGCAACATTCGAAGCCATGATGGAATCTCTGTTGAGTGATCTGTTATGGAAGGAGTGTTTGGTGTACCTGGACGACGTAATTGTCTTCGGGAAGACCTTCGAATCGTGTCTGGCTACTTTAGTCAAAATTTTCGAGAGGTTGATAACCCATGGTTTGAAATTGAAACCAAAGAAGTGTCACCTGTTTAGGACTTCTATTAACTATCTCGGTCGGATAATATCTACTGAGGGGGTTAAGGCGGATCCTGAGAAACTAGATGTTGTATCGGAATGGGAAAAGCCAGAGGGACCTAAAGACATACGGTCCTTTCTGGGCTTCTGTAGCTACTACAGAGACTTCCTACCGGGGTATGCCAGAATAGCTCAGCCTATGCAGGCTCTAGCTCACTGGACTCCGGGTAGAAGGAAGGAGCCTTTCCCATGGGGTCCGGAACAAGATCTAGCATTCGAAGCCGTGAAGAACCTATTTCGAACCACCCCAGTTTTGAAATATCCAACAGCTGATGGACATTTCATACTGGACACAGACGCCAGTAATGACAGTATAGGTGCTGCTCTATCCCAGATGCAAGAGGGGATAGAAGTGCCACTGGCTTTCGCTAGTAATACCCTCAATAAGGCCCAGAGGAATTACTGTACCACTAAGCGCGAATTGTTGGCGGTAGTGGTGTATACGAAGAAGTTTAAGCACTTCCTTTGGGGAGGTGACTTTATTTTACGGACAGATCACTCGTCCTTAAGGTGGCTGTTGAACTTTAAGGAAGCAGAAGGAATGATCGGTCGATGGCTGACCCACTTGTCCGAGTTCGGGTTGGAAAATAGCCAAATCCAACACAGAGCAGGGAGCAAGCATATCAATGCTGACGCCCTTTCGAGAAGACCCATACGGAAATGTTCTAGAATGGATTGCGATGATTGTGGAGCCCATAATGCTGTAATAGCTGGAGTTCGAATGCCGTATGATGTAGGACATTCTAAAGCAATGGAATGGTCCACCGAAACCATCAGGCAATTCCAGAAGGGTGATGCTGTCATTTCGAGACTAATAGAACAGGTCTCCAGTGGTGCCCAACCACAAAGACCAACCATTTCGATTGAGAACCGGGAAATGAGACAGCTACTTGCTCAATGGTCTGAGCTAACTGTTGTTGACGGTATCTTATGTAGGTGGAAGATAACACCGTACAAGGCCAAAATTCGACAAATCGTGATACCCACAGCTATGCGAAGGGATATCATGTATTTCGTACATGGACATCAGACCAGTGGACATTTTGGAAAGAAGCGCTCCCTTGCGCGACTCTCCAGAAGGTATTACTGGCCTGGCATGAGTAAAGATCTGCTTAGGTGGATCTCTACTTGTCCAGATTGTTGTCTGAGCAAACCAGGTGAAGGCCTGGGGAAGTTGCCACTAACTCAAGAGCTTTGGGGAGTTAGATTTGCACGCATAGCGGTTGATATCATTAGTGGCCTAAAAACCACTCCTGATGGAAACACGTGCATGATGGTGATCTCCGACTACTATTCGAAGTATACTAGAGTGTTTCCTCTGAAAGATCACAAGGCTCATACATGTGCTCGTGCATTTGTAAAGGGTTGGGTGCTTCATCTAGGCGTGCCCTTGATGTTGCATAGTGATCAAGGCAGAGAATTCGAATCTGAGTTATGGGCAGCAATGTGCCATAACCTTGCTATATGCAAAACCAGAACGAATCCGTAACGGCCTCAGTCTGATGGTCAAGTAGAAAGGTTCAACAGAACCTTGATACAAGTCCTGAAGCCTCTGGTCAACAGTCAGATGGATGATTGGGACGAGCAATGCGAGTTTGTGGTACATGCTTATAATAGTACGGTGCATGCTTCCACCGGTTGTTCCCCCAATTTGTTGGTATTCGGAGAGGATTTGATTATGCCTGCTGACTTGGTGTTTGGCGTAGCTGGGATAAACGCTGAAACACCCTGTCAGGTGATGTTTGTGGAGGCATTGAGGGATCAATTCAAGTCCGCATACGAGATGGTTCGATGTGAACTAAGCAAATCTGCTTCATGGCAAAAAGTGGGCTATGACGTAGGTTTGAAACTTAGGTCCTTTCGAGTGGGGGATGAAGTAGTTAGGCTACACGACCCCCTACAGCAGCTAAAGTTGTCACCCAACTGGGATGGTCCCTTTACTGTGGTTCGGATTGTTTCAGAATCCACGGTGGTGATCAAATCCTTGCTGGGACGCCTGTATAAATCCAATGTAGCTCGCCTACGCCGGTGGCAGGGTGATGCTTCAGGGCATTCGAAGCCAGGGGAGCATTCGAAGACAGATAACACTGAGTGGAGAGCGACCACCCCGGAACGACGTGGTCCTGGTAGACCTAGGAAACTAGTGATACCCTCAGATGAGAAAAAACCTATGCCTCCTGGTATTGGTAAATTAAAGCGGGGCCGGGGTAGGCCTAAAAAAAATTTACCAATTCGAGCTTCTAGCAAGAAGGATAAAAAGTCTCGGCAAATGAAGGTCTGAAGGGGAGGAGGGCTGTCCAATTGACTACTGGACATCCTGTCGAATCTTCCCGGACGACCAGGTCTAAAGAAGGTGGGGTTAAGACGCAGTCCACGGCATAATCCGGAGACTGCTGTGACCTAATTTGTATACACAACAAGAAGTTTCGATGCCATGATGGTAGTACAGACCTAATTGCTGGCGAGTGAGCAGAGCTAGGATGAGAGTTGATCATGAACGTCCCCGAGGGTGGCAGACGGAACTATCCGGCGGGTATTCTTATGTTACCCGTAATGACATTTGCCTACACTCCTGAAGAATTCATGATTAGCGGTTTCCCTGGTACTGTGGAACTGACTCAATAAGGATTACACTCCGGTGAGCTACCCGTTCGATTAGTGGCGGGAAACGCGAGCGTCTCCCGCCGGGTTATCCGTCGGAAAAGGGCTATCCGGTGAAGCGTGAACGCTGATTGGTTGACCTTCGCTCCCGCGGCGGGCGTGGCATCACGAGACAAGAAGGGCGGTCGCCATATTGGATCAGTGCCAAGAAGACGCACGGACGCTGCGGGGCAAAGGAGGAGGAAGAAGGGACTTGTAGTCGACCAAAAGTCTCCAAAACCACATCATAAGACGCGCCAACCTGGTTAGTTCCCGCTCATAGTGTCATTAGGACACGCGGAGCTTCGTACTCCGCAAATCTTCGATTATTAAACTTCGTTTTCGCTGAAAACATTCGACTGCGATGGAGGAGCAGTACACCCCCGGTGAGGGCCTCCAGTCCGACGAGATAGATCTGTTCGGGATGGACGATGGCCAATTCGACAACGCTCATGAGTCGGATTATGAATCCGCCTCTGAATCCACCGGGAGTGCGGTTACCGTTCGTGTAGCGGGGATCGGCTCCTATTCGACGGCTGATCGGGACAGCATGACCATGCCACCCCCGGCTACAGTCAACCTAGGGCCGTTGCCGTGGCGCAATGTCCCGAAACGCGTTGCTTCAAAAGACATAGACAATTCGACGTCAACCCGGCTTAACGCAGCAGGTGATGAGGAAGAGGACGAGATGCCAGAGTTGGAAGAGGTAAGCCAGAAATTGCCTATCCATACAGTATCTGACGATGAAATGGAGGACTTCGTACGAATATCGCTGGCCCAGCAACAACTCATGGAGGTGCTGGAGTGCGACCCGCTGTTCGACACCTCGCTGAAGCTCCATCCCACACTCATGTCGATGGTGCTAGACAAGCTGGAGGAACATGGATTCGACCACCATGAGGGTACTTGGCTAGAGAGTTACGAAGGAGCCATCCGGGGAGCATATAAAAATGAGATCTTTGGAAAAATCCTACTGCGATGTGGTACGAACTTTCGGCATCTCCAACAAGCCAAGGCTATGGAGGAAGCAGTGCCCTCAAGTGATGGGAGCACAACCAGTACGAAGGGGAAGAAAAAGAAATTTTCCAAGACCAAAGGTAGTCGTAAAACTTCCAACGGCAGTACTCCTCCCAATACTCCGCCTAAGTCAGAGGTATCCGAACCTGCCCCAGTCCAGTCCGAATGCTCTTCGAGTACTTCCCAGTCGGCTTCAACGTCATTCGAAGAACCAACTACGACCACCGGGACTACTGAGTCTCCATCCGAATCTCTTCCGAAAGCTCCGGGACCTTTACCAGTCCCATTCGAAGAAGACTCAGCTGGCGTGGAGTTGGCTCCGCGGGAGATCCATTCTGATACCTCAGGATCAGTTGAGCAAGAAGCCCGTTATGCTCAGGTGGTTAGAGAATCCGATGAACTCAGGGCAGCCAATGAACAGTTACGGCTAACTCTGGAAGCTATGCAAACTGCTCCCAGAACGCCAATGACTCGAGCCCAGTCCCGTAAGAACCCCAATCCACAACAAAAAGGATGGTCCGTATCCAACGCTTCGGATCTGGAGGAGGTCCCCTTCGAACTTCCAAAGAGCCAGAAACGGAAGGCGAAAAAGAATGAGGCACGACAGCCATGTGTACCTCATCCTTCGCCTCCCCAAACTACTGCGATTAATATGTCCCCAACCGTGAGGTTGGTGGATGTAGTATCCAGTACGGCCTCTACACCTTCGACGCCTCCTAGGGCCCCCACCCGGACGCATTCGACCCCTCCAGCAACTCCGACTACGACTCCAGTGCAGGTCGAGGTACCTGCATCTCCGTCTACGTCCTCCGAGTCAGGGCAATCGAACACGCCACCAGTGGTTTCGTCGCCCCCTCCAGCTGCAGGGGCAGGTGCCTCGGCAGACGTCCCAAGTTCTCGGGTGGAGGACATGATTTGGCGCAATGCCAGTGGGGGCTTCAAGAAATTTAGGCCCGAGTGCATGGAACACTGCAAGCGATCGAGGGATATGTATTCGTGTCCCAAAGAACCGGACCATGAAGGATTGTCTGATGACGAAGAATGGATGAGATCCAATATGGGTTCACCCAGTTCCTGGTCATGGACAGAAAACTGGTTCGGTCGGCTGCTGGATCGAAAACAGTTCCCCGAGACCTACTACAACCATGAGGGCCGCCCCAAAATACGATGGGCGATGGCCCGGTACAAGGAAGGGGTAAGGGAGGATTGCCCATTCGATTCCTGTCGCGTCTACTTCGCACATGAGAACCGCCCCATGCCTACTCGTCTTCGATTCATGCGACATCTCGTGGAGAAGCACATGCACCACCATGCGATGTATGTCTGCGCTGATGTTGGCAAGTCAAACAAAAGGTGTTCGGGTATGTGGACCCCTCGAAGAGGCCGAATGATCGAGCACCTGATACAATGTCATGGCCAAGCCATGATGTTGGCCAGAAAGAACGTTGGAGATCTCCATGCATCACTGGTGGCAGGCCTGGACAAAGTAAAGTTCGAAACCATTACGATTGAGACCTTCCAATTCGGAAAGGTCCAATTAACCCGGAATTCGAAACAGTCAGCTGTCTTCCAGCGTACTGATCGACGTGGTCGGCTGGACCTGAACGACACCTTGTACAAGGAATTGTACGACTGGAGAGCGGCCAACCCCCTTCCAGGGAAACGAAGTGAGAACAGGAGTCCAGCCACTTCCGAACCTGACTGCAAAAAGGTCAAATCCGAGGTTCCGGCTCCAAGAGCTCCAACTGCAGCACGAGGGCGCGCGACAACGATTGAGCACCGGTCCCCACTGAAGGACTTGCGTCCTAACTATGGTCCGGACTTCTCAGCCCCCAAGGGTCGTTCCCAGCTGCAAACCCTTCGTCCTCTGACCCCTGGTAACCTGGCCAGTAAGGCTGAGTACCCTTCAATGGACTTCCCTGGTCCGGAGGTACAGACTGAGAAGGATCCGTACAAAAATCTCCCTACGGGCATCTCTGTAATGGATGCCATCCGCCAACCGGACTCACGGGACGTGGAGATGGCGGATTCGGATCACTTTGTGCTGCCTGGGAAAAAGGACTTGGTGGTGACGACCACCAACCTCACTCCTCGGGCAGAAGACAAGGTGAAACCAAAGGCTGACAGTTCTACAAAGTCAGTGGGGCGTAAAACCCCTGCTACTAGTGCGGATTCGACATCCATGAAAACTGAGCCTGTGGTGGACCCGGTTCCAGTGACTACTTCGAACCCAGTCACCACCACACCAACGACAACTGCTGGAGGAGGGAAGGCAGCAACTGTTGCAGCCACCCTACTCACCACCACTACTACTACTGCCACTGTGCCCTATAAGCCCAGTGTTCGTGAGGAACCAGCAGTGGATCCAAACCAGTGGTATGATCTGATGATCAGTGGTGAAAACATTCGGCCGAGGATACAGATTCCGAAGGACTACTTCGAGCCTCCAAAGGCTCCGGATGCGGTGGTGCATAAGGAGCTGTACGAACGATGGTTGCAGGAACACCTTGCTGGCATGCAACGATATGCAGCCGGTGTGGCGAGAGCATCAGCCGACTATGCCATCACCATGCAGGGCAAGGAGGTCGAGAGGCTGAGGAAGATCTTCGAACAGCAACGGATTGACGAACAATCGGAGCCAGATAAGGTGATCGAACTCACCAAGCAGCTGGCACAATCGAAGAAAGAACTCTCAACAGCTCGTTGTCTGCAGAAAGCTGCAGAAGATACTCTGGACGATCAGGCCAAAACGATGAAGGCGCTGAACGTTAAGTTCATTCGGGTATTCGGGATAGGACTCACCCAATGGAGTGGGTCACTCGAAGAACTCCAGAGCGTATTGAAGGACTTATAAGCTAACTTGGGTGTTCGGCTGTTCGATTGTGTGATTGAGGACTTGTGCATATGATGCTTCGATGATACTGTAATAATTGTGTTGTTATTATAAAACATCCATGATTAAGGTCATGATTCGAAGGTAAACATAAGCCAGGTGGAAAATGCATAATTGTCAAGAAATGTCTTCGTTGTCTAAAAAAAAAAGAAAAAAAAAAAGGGGTGTTCATACTTTAAGTAGTATAACTTATACTACATACTATGATTCGAACCAAAACTGTACATAATGTTCGGTGCCTACTTTTATCTCCAAAAATTTTTCTTTTTGGACATAACAACTGGTATTCGGATTTCGAGAGTATATCTATTGTTAAGATATAAAGGCATATATCGGTTGCCTCATATGGAGGCTAATATTACTACATTCCTTGGTTATAAGAGTTAATGTCACAACTATGTTGGTTCCAAGTATTTTTACATAATTCCAATAGTTCACGTAATTACCTCTCCTGGGACGGTTCGCCCACATAAATATTTTCGAGCCATTACTTCTGTGTCATTCCGTCCTAAAAAAGTCACATATTGTGCAATCTCAACTTACCTTAAAATGATTAATGTAGTAACCATTATTGTATCTCAACGAAAACCATACAGAACTGTGATCACTATAGTTAGAAGTAGTATAGAACATATATTCGTATATATTCATATCTTTATTAAAGATGGATACTCACGTATCTATCTTGTCGTTATAGTGTTGGATCTATAAGATCCCTGTTTTGTACATAGAGATGTAAGTGTTGTTTGGTGTAACAGGTAAAATCTAAAAATCTGTAATTGTACTTTCTACATGTAAGTGTAAAAACGTATATCGTACCTTCAAATGTACCCCGGTATTGTCATCATGTACACTGATATTATTCTCCCATATTCGAGTATATTATATTATATCAGATGTATTTCGACCCTGGTTATAATCTGGTGGGGGTGATGTAGGGGCACGAATAATACGTGTACATATAAGGTCCGTGGAGTCAGAGCGGTAAGTGCCTCCAACGGACACTAGGTGGCAACACCTGAGCCATGTCCTTTCGGTTATCCGGTAGCGGAGCCGGGCAGGGCACTCCAGACGGCGCTACGGAGGAGTGCCACGTCGACACTGCTTGGTCCGCGCTCAGGGTATATAAGAGGCCGAGGTTGGCTACCTCACCAGTTAGTCCTAGGACGAGCTCTGACCCGCACCTTTCGTACCTTCGCTTTGACAGGGGCACCTACACCCCTCCCACGTTATGGACTCTGCACCAGCCATGCTGGTACAGAGCTTAACTGTCCGGTATCGCTAATGCTTCGAACTATCGATAGAATCCTGTGTGTCTTCGAATGGTTGAAAGACCAAGTGAACCGAGTGAAAAACCTTCGTGTGCTTTTGAGGCTGTGATCGAATAAAGACCTGTTGCATTCAAACTGAATTTGGAACCTGTGTTCGTGTTGTACGCATATGAAACCCCTACAAATGTATTAATAACCAGCATATCGGCGCATTGCCTACCCTCCACTGGCACCCCAGAAAATATGTAAAGAAAGCATTCCAAATAACACCAAGACATGTTAAAAATGGAGGCCATAATACGCCTAGTGTGGCGGGTATCCATATAGAAACTTGCGTATGAGCTGCATCCTGCACTGTAAAAATCTTCCATTGAAATTACGGAGAATCAATGCTTAATTTGACGGTGTATCACCGTAATTGTGATTTATGGTGAGACACTGTAAAACTCATTACTTTTACATTGAACATCTGTACACCAGTACAGTGAAACAATGTTTTTTTTTCATTTACGGTGAATCTCATATTAAAAGTTTATCCACCAGGTGGCAGCTTGGTTTGATAGAGAAACTTTAGTGGAAGCTATCACCTAAACATACATAATTGTGTTATGTTTATAAAGATATCCAAACATGTCATTAATTACACAATCAAAATTGAAGCCTTTGGCATATTAAAGATAAAAAATATATAATTTCCTATTTTGAGACCCTGGGCACTAGTAAGATTAGTATAAACACCCATGTTGTGGTAATTAGAATTATACATATTGAGACGGTTGTCAGAGTTTCTTTGTAACAATCGTAGAGTATCTCTTGCTCATGGATTGTAATTGTATATTACTATGAGGCATTCAATTATGCTTCTCAGGCCTAATATATATACAGGCCTGGAATTAAGATGATATTTAACCAATATTGTATGGCTAACGGGCTCACGAGGGGTTGTATCGCTCATTATTTTTAAATTGTTTGAAGTTTCAACCCTTATAAAGGGTTTCAACGAAATACGGGGCCTTTCAATGTCAATCTGTCGGGGAAATACAGAACTTAAACAAATCCTGTATACATATCGGCATGAGTGCGTAGCACGAGTGACGATATTGAGCGATACAACCCTGAGTGACCTGTTAGCCATACAATATTAGGTTTATTATACGATTACATTAACTCCTTACTGTATCATGCCAACCTTATGGTGTTGATACACTCCTAAATGGTAGGCAGGCAATCCCACTCCTACCCCGCACCTCTCTCTCTCTCTCTCTCTCTCTCTCTCTCTCACTCTCTCACTCTCTCTCTCTCTGTCTCTGTCTCTCTCTCTCTCTCTCTGTCTCTCTCTCTGTCTCTCTGTCTCTCTCTCTCTCTCTCTCTCTCTCGATCGATCGAGTCTATGGTTTCCCTGCTATAGGCTCACAGTGCTTGGAGTGGAGTAAGCAGCAGGGCGCCAGTGTACCGCGGCTGGGGAACCCGACCCAACATGGTCCGACCTAGATCCGACCCACTGCCATGACAAGTTGGATTGGTTTCCTTCCCAGTGCACCGCGGCCTCTGCGGCCAAGCACCTAGTGCGTCGGACTCACACACCGGAGGCCCCGGGTTCGAGTCTGTATGGAAACGTACCATTTTTAAAGTGGATATATATATGTAAAAAAATGGCCCTAGAATTATTTTAACGAATAGCTAGGTAAAGTCCAACTTCTACCTTTATAGTAAAAAAGAATGATAAAAAAATATTGACTTTCAAAGAAATTATACCAAAATATGTCTTTTCTTCTGTAACTCGCTAAATAATGCCCCTACAGGGCTGAAACTCCGTCTGTAGACTCCTTGTTTTGTACCCTACTATACCCAGCGCCCCCAGGTTCGGTCCGTATGGGCCCTGTGGACCTGCTGACCAGCCTTCGGCTGTGTTGGTTTTAAAACTATATCAACTATCCCAGCGCCCCCAGGGCGTGGTACGTAGAGCGTGCGACTTCAAGTCTTGGGGTAGGGTGTTCGAATCACCATGAAACCTCGGATTTTATGGGGGACGAAATTTCGGAATGACTCCTGTCAACCGGAAAAGTGCCGATATCCACCGGAAGAGTGCCAATATCACTATATGTCAGCATGGGGACATCACAGAAAAAGCACGATGAGTGGCCCGATCGTATAATAACATGAAATATACATCAATGAATCCAGGAACAATTAAAAGCATCATTGAATAGCAGAGAATCATCGTATAATAATGATGAAACACCGTAAAAATACAACAGGAGGCCTGTAAAATTTACGGTGGAAAGCAAAGTATGGTCACCGTAAACAAATGGGAAAAGACTGGCATTCACTGATGCCAGTGATTAATTTTTATGGGATATTTTTTACAGTGTGACTTTGTTCTGTTTCCATAAGCCGTACTGGCGGTCTGATATGGCCACTAGCCAGGCCCTCTACACACAGAGGTTTCAGGTACATGTTATAATCCTTCATGACTAACTGAAAGTTTTCAAAGGTGTAGACTGTTCTTAATTGTATGTCATTTACAAGAGACAAGACAAGGACACGCCCTTCAATCTGCCGTGATAACCCTCCTCTGGTACAGGATCTTTCTTTTTTTGATTTTCTTTTTGCTTTCCACCTTTTTAGGGCCCGGTTTTAGAGTTTTCCCCGTAAACTCCTTAATAATTGTAAAAACTGGTAAAGAATAAAATTTTATTAAAAAAAACCAAAATAGGGGGACCCGGCACTGTTTTGTTGGACCCGGAACCTTTTCTTTTTATTTGGCCCTGAGCCTTAATGAGTGCACTACGCCCACCTGCCAGAGGAAAACACCTCCACACAATAACATCATGAGTCAACTGTATTCCTGGCTACATAGCACTTACAGAATATACCGTATAACCTCGCTTATAAGTCGATTTTTATTTGGAGTTTATTTATGCCGATTTTTCCACCTAAAAGTCCAATTGGACTTACAAGTGAGGTTTTGAAAAAGAATGATCATGATTTGGCTCCCAAAGATTGTTATCCTTTATACGGTGAAATACACCTCTTTAGGGGATTGTTTTTTCTTGTTAAAATTATTTCCTTTCGCCACAAGTAGAGGCTTATCTTAAATTGCTCACGTTCACCCTGAAAAAAGGTGGTTGTGTGTTGGAGAGGGGGGGGGGGGCTCTGGGACCTCAAAAAATCACAAACTCTAATTCGACTTATGAGTGAGGTTTTCCTAAATGTCAAAACATTAGCTATAAGTCAATTTATTTCCTCAAAGATTCAACCTATAGGTGAGGTCTACTTATAAGCGAGGTTTTAAGGTAAAAGGACACACCCTCTGATATATCATGATGAAGTTTATTACTGTCCTTCACTCATATCCCAGAGAAAGTTATCTGTAAACATTAAAATCATGTGTATTACAATAGCCTAATCATATCCCTTAACATGCTGACCAATAGCATCCACCCCGTAATTAGGCACACCCCATCATAAGTGCATAATGACAGGGCGTCACCATAGTGTTCTGTTGTAATATGTGTGTGTAATTACTGGTTTGGAGTTCATGGAGGATATAAAGTCTCAATATTTCATGTTCATTTACGTCATGATGTGTTAAACCAGCGCCAGTGAGTAACTCGCTAGTGCTACATTATGTCAATCCACCAGGAGCGTATCAAGTCTTAGAGTCAGCATGATGCATGTGTGCAGCGCTGGTGAGTTACTCAGTAATGCTGCTTGTTTGCATCATGATGACAAAGGGTATAGCACATTAAAGCACCATGCCATCATGAAAGGGCTAATAATAGCAAAGATGTCTCCGTGCATGAAGGCTAGTATTTCCTGTGTGGAACACAAATATCAGGATCCTGGCCCTATGGTTATCTACAGTGATGACATACCCCACCTCACCTGTCTCATGTTGACACATACACTTAATACACAGACATACTTATTTAATGACAATCTATTACCTTAAAAATACATGTTTTGTGGTGCTGCACCCAAATTACATTTTCTATATGCAATTTTGAAAATGACAGTATTTTCAAAGGTCTCATTAAATACCCATAGTTTTTCTAAGTATCGTGATAGTCCTATAGTATTTCTGAGAAGACCCATTAGAGAATAAATCTGATGTACTGATTCATTTAAAATATACCAAACAGCATCAGTTACAAAAACACACAACATTCAAAGTATCATAAGATGCCTAATTTTGCTTGAAATGCCCCAAAAATGGCACGGGGGACTCACATTTGAATAAATATTTGATATGAGCTCATTCTGATACATTCAATCTGTATGCGCAGGGACCTGCGCAATGGGATAATTTTCAACAGGTAGCAACCCACCTTAAAGGGTTAGTACTTAAGGTGGTGCCTGATTCTGCCTATATGTAGGTGCTTCAGGTGGTGGTCGGTAGGGACCCACCTTAGGGAGTGCTCATTTTTTAACAACAGGGGGGGGGTGGTGGATTTGGGGGGGGGGGGGGGTAAAAATTTTGACCCCTTGACCGGCGGGGGGGGTAAAAAATATAGACCCCTCTTGGGGGGGGGGTGAAAAAAATTCAACCTGTTTTGAAGGAAAAAGCCCGCGCGTAACTATGCTACAAAGTAGCGCGAACGCGCGCGATTTTCGGCCTGCCGGGGGGGGTAAAAAATTTCGACTCCTCTAGCGGGGGGGGGGTTGAAAAAATTTCGCACGATCCGCGCGAAATCTCACCGCCCCCCCCCCCCTGTTGTTAAAAAAAGAGCACTCCCTTAAATGCTTAATACTTAAGGCAGCGGTCGGCTGCAGGTAGCGACCCACCTTAAGTGGTTGGTACTTAAGGCAGCGGTCGGCTGCAGGTAGCGACCCACCTTAAGTGGTTGGTACTTAAGGCAGTGGTCGGCAGCAGCAACAGCAGACAGAGCTTCAGGATGGAGGAGGCCAGCACTCGGTGCTGCCTTGTTGCTGTCTTCCTGCTACTACAAGGTAAGGCACTGCCTATACTTATACCACACTTGCACGAGCAAACAAAAGAAATGGACCGATTGTATTTTACATACAAGGTTGTATTATGTTGATGCGGTTCATTGAGTACACTCTCCTACTGTGGGTGTAAGATAAATATGAAACCTGTGACTAGCTGAGTGTTAAAAGCCTTGGACAATCATAATTATCCACGGCTGACACCTTGGACAATTACCCTGTCCTTGGCTTGTAACACTCATACAGCAAGTCACTTGTACCTTATCTACCACATACTCATTTAGTGACCCTTCACGCAGTACCTCTTTGTACCAGGTTCCCTCTTAGATTCTTTCTTTGTGAAATCTATTTCAATCTCAATTTTCTCAGACATTTTACAGATTTGAATCCTCCCTTTTCTTTCAAACCAGTAAATGGCTGAATTACGCTAGGTTGAAAAAGACTTTACAAGGAAAGAAAAACACTGGGAACCTCTCACTATAAGCTCTGGGACAGGCACGTGAAATGACAACTTCTAGAGGGAGTATACATGAGTATCCAAATTATATTCAGCCTATAGATTTTTGTTTTTCAAAATTTTGTTCATTTCTAAAAGGCCTGTGTCACCAATATCAATATTTAAAAGGCCTGTGTTTATCCGAGTGGACGAGGTCACCCCCCCCCCCCAACACCTGATATAGAATAATCTTATTGGTCTAACATGTATTGCACTAGTGGTTTATGGCTGTGTTCTTGTTGCAGCATGTGTGCTGGGGGCTGCTGGGCAGGAGGAGACTGCCGCCCCGCCTGCGGGGGGAGCCGCCGCCCCGCCTGCGGGGGGAGCCGCCGCCCCGCCTACGGGGGGAGCCGCCGCCCCGCCTACGGGGGGAACCGCCGCCCTACCTAGAGAATCTAGAGCTGAGTTTGACAGGAAGGACTATTCTCAAGGCATAAAACCTACACCCCTCCAACCATCACCGACCAAACATGCGATCACTGAAATTGGTGAAGAAATATCTGTCACTGAGGAAACATCTGTTGAACTAACATCTGTCACTAAAGGTATGACTGCTGAATATGTGTCTGTCACTGAGGCTGGACATACATCTGTCACTGAGGCTGGACATACATCTGTCACTGAGGCTGACCATACATCTGTCACTGAAGTTGGACATACATCTGTCACTGAAGTTGGACATACATCTGTCACTGAAGCTGGACATACATCTGTCACTGAGGCTGGACATACATCTGTCACTGAGGCTGGACATACATCTGTCACTGAGGCTGACCATACATCTGTCACTGAGGCTGGACATGTGTCTGTCACTGAGGCTGGACATACATCTGTCACTGAGGCTGGACATGTGTCTGTCCCGGACACACAAACCTCTTTCACCACAACGCCTTCACCAAACAAGAAGTTGCATCCCAATCTACAACGTCAAACTAAGATACACCTCTTTGAAGAAGATCTTGTTGTATGCTCTCGTCATAGCTGTCAAAACCGCTGCTCCATTATAAGTGTCAATGGGCTTGATGACTGTAACTGTGACCCTTGGTGTGTGGAGTTTGGAGACTGCTGCTACGATTTTGTGGAAATCTGCATCGGTACTCACCAAGGAGAAGTCAAAACGGCAGAAACTAACATTTTAGACCTAATAAAAGAAGTTGCACCGTATGATACAATATATGAGATGGTGGGAATGTGGAATGGTAACAGCACCTTTTGGGTGGACGTGGTAGTAGGCTGTTCTGACCCCAGCATGAATGCATCCGCCACACAGCAGTGTGTTGCGGGGCACAGCTCAGAGAACGCTACCTTACAAACTGTTGTAACACTTAATGGTGACGGCGCCTGGTGGTTGATCAAAGACACACAATGTTTATATTGTAGGGATCAATTCAGCACCAGATACAACTGGCCAACAACACACATATGTCCTTATATAGAGGGCGTCAAGTCCATCATTATCCTTGCTACCTATGGGGTGGAATATTTCCTAGAGTATGGTCACAAATTTTGCAAAGTGTCCTATAGTTTCAACCAACCTCCACCCATGCACAGATTTCTAACCATCCCAAACTTTGTAAAATCTTGCAATGAAACTCTGCGCCACAGTCTTGTTGAGTTTGAAAAACATGAGCAGGCTTGCATGTCTTTTAAATCACCCATCACCCTAGTAGAGGTGGACAAATTGATAATCTTCAAGAATTCCTTTTGTGCACTCTGCAATGGTTACAGACTTGACCTGAACTTCAGTTGCGACCACCAGCAAAGCCATGACACTGACGGTCCAGGAGTAAATCCTGGGGAAATGTTGATAATGGTTCAAGAAGTGTCAGAGGTGATGTGGCAACAGACTTTTGTCACTATAGACGGAAAAGCAGCGTGTGATCTTGGTACGCTGTATAACCTTGTTGTGGGGGGCTGCACCCCCTTACCTGTACCACCCACAATAACACCACCATCTTGGAGTCCTCAGTTCCTGACAGCACATGTTTCCTTGGCAGAACTTGTAATCATAGTGTCCATACAACAGGGCAGAGAGTCCCTCAATGTTGAGGAGGCAATTAAGAACTTGCAGCAATCAATTATCACTTTCTTAAGAGTTGTTCCCACTGGTATCAAATTTATGCCAGGTCCAATGTCAAAGCATGGGGCATATCAGTCGCTGGTATCACTAAACAAAGAGAGCACATCTAAGGACCTGCATGCCTTCAGCATTGTCCTCCCACTGGTTTACATCATTACAGCTTACATCAATGACATGGGCCCCATGCTGTGGTACACCCAGGGCCGCCTAGGACAGACCATCACCACCGCCGTCCTGATCAACAGTTCCCCACTGCTATATTACTGCCGGCATACTCCATGGAGGGTTTTATTTACACCCAACTTTGACACAGCAGAAATACCTGAGGAGGTCGTCATTTACGACAGCCAGGAGCACAGTCTGACGCCGTACAGGAATGGTGTGGTAGGGCTGCTGTTTCAGCAGACATCCATGTCAATGACATCTCAGCTGCAGCCCACAGTAATAACGTGTGACAAGGCAGCTGGTGACAAGGCAGCTGGTGACATGTCAGTTGACACCAAAGTGCTCGCTGATGCTATTGGCTCTCACAACACTGCACCCGGCCCACCACCGCCTCTCTGCCTGGGCTTCTCAGTTCTCTTAGCGATTCTTGTTAGGCCTATTTCAATATAATATTGAATCTGCAACATGAATTATAGTTATTGCTTTCAAGTATAGTGATCGACTATTATTATTTTAGCCTCTTAGAATCAACATTCTTTGTACTAACAGAATGGTGTGGTAGTCAGCTGTCACAGCAGACCTCCATGTCAATGACGTCACAGCACCAAAATGGTCACATGGTACACCAAGTTGCCCTCTGAACCTCCTGACATCTCCTCCCCAAACACAGGACCTTGTTACTGTCCGGTCTTATCCATTCTCTTAGCCATTGTTGTTAGGCCTATTTAAACATAATTGTAAATCTGCAATATGAAACGTAGTTGTTGTACAGTACAGTAAATGAATAATGTATTTCATGTGTATGTAGCCTCTTGTACCAACATTCTTAAAAAAATTCAAGCACTTTTGACACTCTTAGATGGTGACCTTCAAATGGATCGTAGTTCATACAGCTTTATGGGATCCATACTGATCAGCCATACTTCACATAACCCAGAAAAGAGATAAGTATGTCAAAAGGTCAAAAACACTCATGTGTTTATATTTTCAATTCATCATGTTTGTCCTAATCATTTTTCCTATAATTACTGAACCCTGTTGAACATGTTGTATCTACTCATGGAACAAATGGTCTTTATTGTTGCAGCTGCTTTATTTTATATGGATCTGATACATAGAAACTGGATGAAAATACAAAAAGGCATCCTATCCAGTGTCAATGACTACATTATGGCAACAAATAAAATTATAACGTGAAATGACACTCTGACCTAGTATATTCAATGTGAATTGTCTCTTGCACATGCACGGCTTGAAATAAAGATTTTCAAGAAAGACTTCATGAGTTCAGTTGAGTTTTGAGTTTAATTATTTCATTTTGTTCCAATCACATCATGGGGTGCCTTTAAGCAAAACCAACATGAACAATCGCGCGATAGGTTCATGATGGAAGAGTGATGCGTCTTAATAGTACAATTTCTGTGTCAGTGTTCATTCTATCAAAGTATGGCTCCATGGCGTATCAGCATGACTGTTTAGATAGAATAATGAAAATGCTCGATAAAATAATCAAGTTAGTCCATTGCCTATGTCTTTTACGGTGTTTATATATATGCTAGGAACTTGATGATCAATTGATCTTATTTGATAGCTTTAGCAAAACCCTTGTAGTCCACTAGTCTTTGGACGGTGTGGTCCAATTCTCTCCAGAGTTTCTCCCCTCTGCTCAAGGGACTTTTTGAGAAGACTAATTTCTTTTACCCGGGCAGTTATATATCTGAAACTAGTCCAGACATGAGATTTACTGATTGGGGAAAAGTGCAACAATCTTGAGCTTTTGGTCCATGAAGGTACACAGAGAAAAGAAACAGTGTCAAAGGGGAGTCCAGGTTGCCTCCAGAATGACTCCCCTGTTTAGAGGAGTCCAGGTCGCCTACGGGAGCCTGGGTGACTCTCTGGCTGACCTAAGCGAGTTACCTGGCGGGGTCATATAGCTCTCTAGGTCATATGACTTCCCAGGTGACTCTCTTAGTTCAGCCAGAGAGTCACCTAGGCTCCCTTAGGCGACCTGGACTCCGCCAGAGAGGGGAGTCATTCTGGAAGCAACCTGGACTCCCTTTTGACGCTGTTTCTTCTCTCTGTGTAGCAAATTAAAATAATTTGATCCAAACAAAGAGGTATGAATTTCTCTGCTAGTCTTATCTCTGGTAGTTTGATCTCTCGTATTATTATATCTGCCATAAACAAGGCTATTGGAATCTCAAAAATATAACAATGATGGTCATGACTCTTGATATATTAACTACCATAAATGCCCGTGCATAACCCGCACCTCACGTATAACCCACACCCAAACTTTGGGAGAACTGTATGACCCGCACCTTGGGTCTGAAAATTGTGATTTTAGTACTGTACTTTATTGCTAAAAACCCTCGTGTTACCCGCACCTAGACTTTGCGAATATTGTATAACCTGCACTTCAGGTTCGGTAAAATGTGAATTTTGATCATGAAAAACATACATTATTCTATACATTTTAGCCCATGGGTAACAGAAAATGTAAGGGCGTGCTCATTTATTAACAATAAAATGTTGGTGGATTTTCGCGCGAGCGGGTCGAAATCTTTTTGCCCCCCCCCCATGGGAGGGTCGAATTTTTTTGGGTTCCCCCCCTCAGGCAAGTTGAAATTCAGCGCAGCCGACCCTTTTGAGTTAAAGTAATGCGCTGGCTTTTTCATCAAAAAGGGGTGCAATTTTTTGGGTCCCCCCCTCAAGAGGGGTCCAAATATTTTTGGTCCCCCCCTTCAAGGGGTCAACATATTTCTTGGTCCCCCACTCAAATCCATCCCCCCCCCCGTTGTTACAAAATGACCACTCCCTTAGAGCATTATGACCCTTTCTGAGACATGCTGAGTAGGGTGGCCGGAGCATCTAGCTGATCGCCCAGTCCGTATCTGATCCTATGCTAAATGGCCCTTTTATGATAGGCTAGAGGGGTCTAAATTTTTTACCCCCCCCCAGGCCAGAAATCGCACGCGTTCACGCCCCTTTGTAGCATAGTAACGCACAGGCTGTTTCCCTCAAAACAGGTTGAATTTTTTTGACCCCCCCCAAGAGGGGTCTAAATTTTTTACCCCCACCCCCAGTCAAGGGGTCCAAATTTCCCCCCCCCCCCAATCCACCACCCCCCCTGTTGTTAAAAAATGAGCACTCCCTAACAGAAAACGTTTTCAGTATTCTCAGACAGGATTGTCCTACCACACTGATACAGGTTTCTATGGTTGTCTGAAAGGGACAGCCTGCAGTAGTAGTAGTAGTTAAGGCACTCCACCGCCCGTTATGAGTAAGATCCGGGGGTGTACAAGTGGTTTTCTAGCTTATACTCCGTCCCATGTGGGCCACTACTTATTTCCATAATATTCTGGTATAGAAAATCAATGGATTAAGGACTTATATACTGTAAAATGTGTATCAGGTTAAGGGGGGATTCGAACCTGTGATACTTAGAACAGATGCAACACATAACATAAAGTACCCTTCGGCTTTCTATGAGTCCTATACATGGCTCTGTGGGCCAGTGGGTAGCACCCTTGCCCGACACACTTCATAAGGTAGGTTCAAGTCTCACTCAAACTACAAGTAATATCTTTGGTTGTGTTGATGTACAATTTATTTTTTGGTGTACATGAATATGGCAATGTAGACACGAATGTTACGCAGTACATCATGTCTCATATAAATCCTTTCAGGGAGTGTTCATTTATTAATTATAGGGGGGGGTGGTGAGATTTCATGCGGAGGGGCGAAATTTCCTTCACGCCCCCCCCCCTCGAGAGCGCGTGGAACGTTTTGTGCCCCCCCTCGCCAAAGGCGCCGACAATTTTCGCCCACCCCCCTTTGAACTATAGTAACGCGCGGGCTTTTTTGCTAAAAAGGGGCTACATTTTTTACGCACACCCCCTCAAGAGGGGTCAGAATTTTTTACGCCCCCCCCTCAGGAGGGGTCGGGAATTTTTACCCTCCCCCTGTAACTAATAAATGAACACTCCCAAAGGGATAAATATTGTGTTTTTGCTATGTCCTTTTGATGGCATGGTGCATGAATGCAGCACTGCATGGCGAGTCTTCTCACCAGGCCTGCATCCATGCACCACGTCAACCCAGATAAGTGTATCAACCCCATGGCAGCCTCGGCCAGCGTCTCTCCTACCGATTGGATAGCCTGGGAGCAGGCAGCAATCCTTCCCCAATACACATATTTAATTACTTATTATTCAAATATAGGGCTTGAATATACAGTAGCCCTCAGCTAATTTAATTACCCCTTTGATGTAGATAAGAATCTTTCTTTGGTTGGATGTGTATTGACCAATACACACTTTTGCGCCACCAAACTGGCGCAAAAGTCAAGAGGAGGTTTGCTCCCAGCCCATGGCTTGGCATTGGGTTGGGAGTCCGAGACTGACCCCATGGGGACCGCAGCACTGGTCTATGCTTTAAGACAGCATTCAGTCATCATGAAGACCAAGTACATACTGGTCCTTCTGTTTATTAACAGTGAGATGTAATAGGGACCTTCAGCAACCACGTAAATGCTCATTAAACGCACACGTAGCAGTGCTGAAAGCATAGGATATGTCTGGGTTCAGGGATGTAAGTCTTCCTGGAATTCCAGGAATTCCTGGAATTTAACTTTTAAAGAACTTTTCTACATTTCTGTACACTCCTTTATTCTACCAATGTTGAAATTCTCTTAGTTTTACATGGGGCTCTCCCTGCATTGTTCCTGGCCATCAGAAGGACCTAGAAAGGCCACAACACTCTTCTGAGGCCCTCCCTGCCGTGTTCCCGGCCAGCAGAATGCCCTAGGAAGGCAGCCCCTGTGCTCCTGAAGCCCTCCCCGCCTTCCCTGCAGTCCCTCCCGGCCAGTAGAAGGCCCCCAGGCGGTCTCTTTGACCCTCCTGGAATCTTCCCAGTGACTCACTGGGAGGATTCCAGGAGGGCGAAAGAGACCGCCTGGTGGCCGTTCTGCTGGCCGGGAGGGACTGCAGGGGAGGCGGGGGAGGGCTTCAGGGGAGTGGTGTGGCCCTTCTTGGGCCTTCTGCTGGCCGGAAACACTGCAGGTGCGACTTCCTGTTTTTTCACCTCTCCTGACTTACATCCCTGTGGGTTAAATGAGCTATGTCAGGTTTGCTAAAGGTGCCTAATGGTGCCAAACAGTAAAGGTTCTATACTATGCTACATAAGGCATCCTCCGTGGCCTAGTGGTTAGAGTGGTTGCCTCGAGACCAGGGTTTTAAAAGGGAGGAGATTATGTGCAAAACCTCTGCTCAGGGTAACAAAACCTCCGCTCAGGGCCTCCAAAACCTTACTCTCATTCCCAAATCCTTCCGAAGGAAGGCTCTGGTAACAGCCAAATGTTGGGATTTTGCTGGGTCTGGGCAACCTCTGCTGGTAGCTTGGAACCAGTTAACAGGAACAGAAAATGGAACCAGAAAGGCTGATGGTGAAACTACCTAAAACTACCATCATACAGTCTGGTTCCTGCCCATGGTTCCAGGCTACCAGCAGGGGTTGACCAGACCCAGCAAAATCCAAAGTTCAAGGTTATTTGGCTGTTACTAGAGCCTTCCTTCGGAAGGATTTGGGAACAAGAGTACCAAAACCTCCGCTCAGGGTGCCAAAATTCTCCTGGTGAGGGTGAGGCATTGGAATATGAGAATAAACCTACGGTGAAAACAATAGGCCCAACACCTGAGCGGAGTATAACTACTGTAATTACATGTTCCATCCAGCTACAAGAAATAAATCGAAACATATATATTACATTGAATTACAAAGCTTAGGTGTATACTTTCTGGTAGCCACATAAAGATAACTGTCTATGTCTAATATTATGAATCTATACTGTACCTTGCACATTGCAATTTATGAAAACCATAGGCTCCTATGCAATACTTACTTCTCTTTTGTAGAATTAGAGAACGTAAATCCCTTTTCTTCCTGTTTGTCCAATTGATTAGGAGGCTCATGTTTAAGGAAATGGCTTAATAGACTTAATAGAGCTCTCAGTACGCATATACCACCAAATGGGCCAGTGAGCACCCTTATTAGGAACACAGAGGAAAATGTGAGTGTCAGATGGACTCTCTCTGGTGAGAGAGTCTGCTAGACTTTCACATCCATTAAATAACAGTCAGGTTGAGCCTCCTTTGATAGTCCAATAAAGTTACTCCCTTTTGAGAGTCAGTCTGATCCTTGAATGACAATCAGGCAAGATAATTCTTCATACCAAATTCAGCTTGACTTTCTCTCCACAGTCAGGCAATGTCTGACTCTGGGATGAGGGTCAGTTAGCCTGGGTCATCTTTGTTTTCCACCAATACAATACAATATCAAGCTTGACACAGTACAATATCAAGCTTAATGGTAGAATGTATGACACCATTCTTGTGGATTTGGAAATTATATACATAATGAATCTGGGATCACCTCTGACATATGTTGAAACATGTATTTCTATCTTGTTAAATACCTAAATGACTGGTCTTTACAGAAGAGAGTCCAGCTGACTTTCCTTGAGGCCAAAGTCCAGCATTGCTAGACCCACATCCAGATGTGAGTCCAGCCTGGCTAGACTCTCAATGACCAGAGTCTGGCATTGCTGTACTCTTGCTCTAGGTAAAACCAACATTGTCAGACTACCCTTGAGTGAGAAAGTCAAGCAGTGCTGCTAAACGTTCATAAACAAGGGTTCAGCATTGCCTGACTTTGACCATAGAGAGAGTACAGCACTGCCTGACTTTCTCTCCTAGCATGGTCCAGCACTGCCTGACTTTCGTTGTCATGAAAGTCAGGCAGTGCTGGACTCTCGTTGTCATGAAAGTCACGCAGTGCTGGACTCTCTTTACAGTCAAAGTCAGTTTAATTTTCACATGAGGGTACTTTTGGCGACATGGGCCTGACTATGGCATGTGATTCCAGCTGACATTTCCCTCTGTGTAGGTGTGTGAGTAGTGAGGTCCCTGCAGACCGTGTAGGTGGATGGCCCTAGAAATAGGCCGCTGTGCCCCAATACCCAGGTGACCCTATGATGTGACACTCGGGGGCGTCCCACCACACCTGTACACAACATGGAGCGTAGGCCGGAATCACTTATTAATTCACATGTATAACTAAGGTGTGTGTTAGGGTTAAGGTGTGAGGGGGGAGTGAAGGCCCTGACACCTGCAGACTGAAGAGGCTGGCTCCATGGTACTGGGCTATAGTTAATGTCCTATACAAACATAGCGTTTTAGTATAGTTAAATGGGGTCCAACATTCGTCTTCTACACTCTTACTCTGTGGGGTAAACTAGTCAGAGGTAGGCCTCCGCCCAAGGATAACGCAAGGGTAGTGAGATCCAGCTTTATTTGATGTTATGGATGTTATGATATATATATAGAGCACTTTCACAGGTTTATATTATAATCACAGCCTTCCCTTCATATATATAGAGATATGTACATCATTTCTATCATTTAGCTCCAGGGCTTGCATTGATAATTATACGCGACGGCCTTAGTCAAGGCAAAGTATACATATAAATATCCAGCAGGAATCCTTTATGGAATCCAGAATGTATAAGTCTCCACGCAATCAACCAATAAATACTTTCAACCTGATTTCAATTAGGTTATTATATGTCCATATCATAATCGTCAACATGTCTCGAAGACGACCTTATACGCTTCTCTATGATACCGATGGATCTGATATCGGTTTTACGAGAACACAGGTGCAATCTAATGGTTATTCTCCAGTCACCACTATGGATCCGGGGTATACACATACTATCAGTTTCCAATTCATCAGGTCGGCCAGTCTATACAATTGACTCTCCAGCTCCATGCTTATAAAACCGGTATACTGTATCACTAACTCCATGGTTCTCTCCAGAATACAGGACTCCAGGTTAGCATGTGAATAGAACATTCAATATACAATTCCGGTGGCAATGTCGTTACACCATATCTCCAATTGAAACGTTATACATAAGTGCACAGATTCCAATGATCCATATTTCCCAACGTCTAGATCACAAGACCGTTGTTAGTCAATGTTAAACTGATGTTAAACCTTTAGAACCACACACATACTCCTCAGGAGTTACACAGTGCCATCTGGTCTTCTCGATCGTACTCCCCCAAACGCTCACTGATAACTGACTGCGCTTTCCTTTCCCCCTAGGCTTATACTCGTTTCTTTTACTTTATTTCAGCTTCCCTTCATGACCATACCCAGCACCTATTGATTGCTCGTCAGCGTCATCTCTCATCTCTATTGATTGGCCATTAGGCGGCCCTACTCAAGACCATCCTGAATAAATTAGGCAGGGGATGGTCGCGGCCATGTTGTGTTCGGGGCCGGCCTTCAGCCTGTGTCGTCGCCTACCCCCTATGCTGCTCTCGAGGCCCTAGTGATCGCCTCCTTCACCAGCTACCCCACCTGCTGCCCTTGAGGCCCTGGTTAACCGCCTCCTTCGCTACCTACCCCACCTGCTGTTCTCGAAGACCCCGGCCACGGACATCCTGGCCATATGGATTTTAACCCCGACGCATAGCCCCATTTGCCTGTACTACTTGTTCCCATCGCTGAGGCCGCGTTCCCCATTCGCCGTTCGTCTTCCCGATCTTAGCTTATCTCCTGACCTGGATTTTATACCGTTGTTATCTTTCCCACCAGCTGTGTCAGCCCGGATCCTAGTTTATTTGTTGCTTTCCTGCTCGGGTTCTAGACCCTGGCCACAGAGCTGAATATATTTAGTCCATATAACTTTTGACTCTTATTGTGGCCAAGTCTACCATTACAGGACCTTATAACATTATTTATACATGTTTCTTATATTCGTTATTTACTGCGTGGCCCGCGTACTGGGCTTGTCCGATTTACATGTGACTTAATGTATGCGACGACTTTCTTTTCTCTTATTATATTAATCTCACTATACTTGTATCTTAAAGTGTATTGCTTCCTCCCACTTATTCAATGTATATCTACTATACCCATACATATTCATACATATATATGTACAGTTTCGCCGTTCCCTTATGTTATATTATACATTATTTATCAATCAATAAATATATCCTCCAGACCTTTTTTGCTCTTCTTTAGTTTTCCACTATAACCCAGGACAGGGGGGTCCCCCGTAGATTCGTGTTATATACGAATCGTCCTTTCTGGATCTCACCTTTTCTTTTACTTTGCTTCTATTTTGCCTCTATTCTACTTCTGTTTTACTTTTCTTTCTCTCCTTTGGTTTCTGAATGGTCTTCTTTGCTTTTCTTATTTTATTTCTTGTTTCTTTTTTCTCGCTTCTCTTTTCTCTCCTAATCTATGTTTTTGTTGCTTATGTGTTGCATTTTTCTTTTGAATTCTAGTTTCTGGGCTGTTCTGCAGGCTTCCTGTCTTGTTTTCTTTTTGTGCCCCGTTTCTCCACTTTTACTATTTCTGCGCTATCCCTACTCTTTCACGCTTTTTACTTTCTTCTGACGTCTATTTATCCCCTTATTGCCCTTTTCTATGCTCTAGCAAGCTTTTACCTTAACCCCCTCTTAGTATGATCTAATTATATGCTTAACATGTATTTTTGTGTACTGTGATTAGGCTCGAGCGGGGTGAGCCCTGCTCTCTGGCCTTTCATAGTTCATGGATGAAACGAATTGGGTAGAGATGCTAATTAGGCTCGAGCTAGGATAGTCCTGCTCTCTGGCCTTTCATAGTCTGTTGGATAAATATGTAGATATAGATGCAAATTAGGCTCGAGCTAGGATAGTCCTGCTCTCTGGCCTTTCATAGTCTGTTGGATAAATATGTAGATATAGATGCAAATTAGGCTCGAGCTAGGATAGTCCTGCTCTCTGGCCTTTCATAGTCTGTTGGATAAATATGTAGATATAGATGCAAATTAGGCTCGAGCTAGGATAGTCCTGCTCTCTGGCCTTTCATAGTCTGTTGGATAAATATGTAGATATAGATGCAAATTAGGCTCGAGCTAGGATAGTCCTGCTCTCTGGCCTTTCATAGTCTGTTGGATAAATATGTAGATATAGATGCTAATTAGGCTCGAGCTAGGATAGTCCTGCTCTCTGGCCTTTCATAGTCTGTTGGATAAATATGTAGATATAGATGCTAATTAGGCTCGAGCTAGGATAGTCCTGCTCTCTGGCCTTTCATAGTCTGTTGGATAAATATGTAGATATAGATGCTAATTAGGCTCGAGCTAGGATAGTCCTGCTCTCTGGCCTTTCATAGTCTGTTTCCGAGATTCCTGACCCGTGTCGACCCCTGACAGTATAATTCTGTGCATCAACATGGGGCTGTGACACAAGGCAGATTACTAGTGGTGCTTATAGGATAGTAACAAGCCGCAGTGTGGCTTCTTCGTAAGTCTTTGTCCGTATGTCATTGCACCCCAGTAACCATAGTTAGATTCCGTTCGTGGCATATTAATCGCCCTGCTGCCTATGTGAGCGCTGAGAATGTATATATATTGATTCAACATAGGATTAGTAATGTTCTACCGTCAGTTTCGTTAAGAGGGAACCAGGTTAATCCGATGTACCTTCAGTTCCCTGGTCTCTTCATTTCTCACGGTAACTCTACTCGTGTACTTCCTGGTATATCTCTATTGGGTCCCTATTTGCTGCCCCCGTGGGATTTAGCCTTATTTCTCCTGTTCTTTTCGCTTGTTGTATAGGGGTTCTGGGTAATTCCCTGGTCGCTGCATTTATGTTCAGTTGCTGTATGGCCCTTCTATGTTCGTCTCCTCTGAAACTATGCACCTCCATGCTGCGGTTTCCTAAAGGTGACCATCCTGCCATTGATATCATCGGCATATCCACAGGAACCGCCGACGACACCCCGCCGCTAAACCTCAGCAGTCGCGCCATGACCGCCTCAGTGTGGTCCCCTTCGAGCACTCTGGCTAATGTTTTACTCACCTTGATGGTGGTCGGTAGCGGTAGTGGTATGGCGCTCTCTCCTGATGCCATCTCCGTCGCATACACCACTCTACCCCAATGTAACCTAGCAACATGTCCTTTACATGCATAACTGACATTGGCGTCTTTGATTAATGGGGCTGTTCCCGGCTTTTGGAATATTTGGTCCAATGGCATAATACTCTCCCCTAGCGGTATTGTCTCTACTAGTCTCTTGGAGGCCATTTGTATGTATAACCCATCTGCCGGCTTCTTGTTCTTTTCCTGCCTCCATTTTCTGATCGCCCATATTGCTACTATGATTGCCAATATTAGCATCACTATCATAGAGGTGAGTTGGGAGTATGATTCGTCTGTCGTTTCCGGGCAATCCATTTGAGTATCGTCCATATCCTGGTTGCCCCACTGCTTCTCGGCCTGAACGCCTTGCGACCCTGCCGTAGATAGCATCATCCCCGTCATTACCCGCTTATAGTTACAACAACAGCATACTATTATAACTGCTATCACCGCCAACAGTATACCGGAGGATCCATATCCGGCTAGTTGATGTATTCCGTCGTCTATCTTAGTCTCGAATCCCTCATCCATACCCAATCTTCCCTCTATTACAGCTTCTTCTAGCTGATTCAAGGCGATATGGGCAGGGGCTCGTGTATATGCTGCCCTATGTTCTAGTTGTGATCTAATCATAGGCGGTAGCGGGTCTTCCGGTAATGCTTGTATCTCGTGCCCATCATACGTTGTCTTTCTATAGCCTATCCTTTTGAACGTTTTTGTTTTCAGCAAATCATTTATAATATATGATATGTTATTCACCATTTGAACCCGGTGACATCCCCTAAGGCTGTAGGGCATCCATGCCCCAGCCGTCATAAATGCGCAATCACAGCCTATATTAATCACCGCGAAGTGGTGAATTACTATTACCACGGGCGGATTGGAACCGCATAGTAGTTGTCCTTCTATCTCCGGCCCTGACACTAATGTCTTTCCTCCCTGTAAGGGGATGGCCAGAGCCGGGAAGCGTGGTTTGATTATGTAGTCCACATCGCAGCTCTCCTCCACACCCGTTTTATCGTTCCTAATGAGTGCTGCAATGCATCCTGTCTCTGACACTTTGCGCATATGTGGGATGTCTGGACAGATCGTAATGGTGTTCCCGTGACACCTCGCCCAGTTTACCACCGGCTCAGTGATGTAATATCGTCCGTTCATGGATAGTGCTATTTCCTTTGGTAATCCTGTCATAATGGCGCCATCCGCCTCTTTTCCTTCTGGCCTCACTGGTAACGGTATCGCCCTTACCTGATAGGTGCAATATAAGTGCTGTTCTGATATCACCGGTATACCCAGCGTGATCATCACTCTGCCCCCTTCCCTATACGTATCGACAAAACTGTTCTCATAGTAATAGTTGGGGTTGGTGAATGCCACCCTAAAGCGTGGGTAGTTTTCTTTCAGGTAATCGTTGGTATTCCTTATGGCTTCTTGTACCGCCTCAGTGGCTATTAGTCTCACAGGTAAGTGGTGGTTTTTAGCGGCCTCCAGGTCGCTGGTCAGCTCCACCACCCTAATCATCTCATACAATAGATGTAGCATGTATCCCCACTTTACCCTTATTAATAGGCTTTCATGGGTATCCGCTATCGATTTCTGATATAGTGCTAGTGACAGCATGCCGAGTTTATGAGACAGATATCTAGTTTTTCTGTCTATACTCATTACCATGTCTCTGAGTTGCTTCTGTCTGTCACTCATTTCTCCTATCTTTCCGTGCATGTCCTGGAAGGTTTTGTCTGTTGTGGTCACTAACTTTCTTAGTGTATTACTAATCCTCCTGGTGTCTTGTTCTAACACCTCTATTTTCTTTTCATTTCTGGCCGTGTCCTCGGCCCTGCCAAATCCGAATATCCAGTAGAATCCATCAGCTATAATATTTCTCTTGTCTCTGGTTATGTCTTCTCCTTCTTTTCTTATTCCTTTCATTACCCTTCTTACTAGTGACCTTCTCGTATTTATCAGCTCCTGAGTGGCAGCGTCCATCCATGTTTCTGTTGTCTTTAGATTATCACAACTGTCTTCGTATATCAGTGTCCTATTCTGGCTCGCATTGTTACATAACCCTTCCAAGTTTTCTTTACATTGTTCATATATGCTACTTATATTCATTGGTGGTCTCACTTCTGGTATCTCCACCACGAATACTTGTGTGACGTGGGATTCATCACTGGTAGTTATGATCTTTCCACTTTGCATTATGACACCCAATTCTATCCTTTGTATAATAGGACATATGTTGCCTCCTTCTGGTGCCAAAATTATACTCCCCAGCACAATATAGGCTATCCACAGTGCCTTCCTTCTCCCCTCCATTTTGTATTTTTCTACTTTCTCCCTTTTTATGTGATACTCTTATCTTAATGGGTTCATTTTCAGTCCTGTTCTCTCCCTAGTTGCTCTTATCTGTCCTTGTTGGCCTTTTTATTTCCCAGGCCCCTTTTCAATCTTCCCCTGTATTCCCCCTTCTCATTTCCCCCCGGGATTAGCTACACTGCACATCATGTCGGACTATTATTCCTGCCTATTTCATGGACGATTGGTCTATCTTCCTCTGGATCTGATGCCCATAGGCCGGGTATTTATTGTCTCCACCCGTCAGGCTTATATGTCCGCTCCTGGCTCAGCCCTACCTGGGTTTATCACCATGTTACCCGGGGATGTGACCAATCCGCCTACTTCTGATGTGGTTCGTGCTTTAGCCCAGGTGGCTACCTCCATGCCCCCTGCTGCTGTGCGTGCCTGGAGGATAGACGGTCAGGTCCCGGCTCATCACTGGTATCCTCCTCCCAGCGCTCCCTATGGATCCAACTGGCATCCTTATTCGGAGCCTCCTGCCTTTCTACCCCCTGTTTCTTCTCTCCCCCCTCCTGTTTATTCCATGCCTTCCGCTCTCCCTTCCACCTTTGCTACTGACTCTGCATCTCCCTCTCCCTTTCAAGTGCCTATTACTTCTTCTATCTCTTCTCCCCCCGCCATTTCTCCCTCCTTTTCCTCTGTGCCTTCCCTTCCTCGAACTGATACTCCTATGCCTCCTCCTACACCTTTGGCTCTTAATATGACTGAGCCTTCTTCCCTTCCTTCTATCTCTATACCAACGACTTGTACTCCCGCCTATTCTCTTTCTCCCCTTGCAGTGGCCTCTGTTCCTGTGGCTTCTCCTCTTCTTTCAGTGGTTTCTGTTCCTACTCCCTCTTCTGGGACCGTTTCAGTCGCCGACCCTCCTGTTTCTGTTCCTTCTGATGAAGTCACTGCTGTGACTATCTCTTCTCCTCCCCTGCTCTTGCCAACTCTTCCTCTCTCCGTTCCTATCTCTCTTTCTATATCTCCTCCTTCCCTTGATGCCGTTCCTACCTCTGATCCTCTTCTCCTGACTCCTTGTGTCGTTGATGTGGGTAGCGCCCCTTCTCCATTCCCTTTACCTCCTCTGTCTCTCCCTTCTTCTTTGCCTCTTCCTATGCCTGCTTCCACCTCTTCTCTCCCTTTGGATCTATCTTCCTCTGATTCCATCCATGACTTCTTTGTTCGTGTGGACTCTGCCACCCGTTATGATGCCCTTCTTTCCTCTGTTCAACAGGCCACACCCACTGCTCTTTGGTCCTCTATCTCTGAGTACATGTCTCCTTTTTCTTCCTGGTTCTCATCTCCTGTTTCTTCCTCTATTCTTTCCCAAACTACTTCTTCTGTTATCTCTACCTCCCATTCTTCTACTTCTGTCCATTCTACTGTCAACACTGTCACTTCCCACCTCAGTTCTCCTTTTGCCACTAATTCCAACACACCCTCATTGGTGATGAGCCTCCCTACTACCCATTCCACCTGTGCTTCTATTTCCCATGACCCCGTCTCTGTTACTTCTATTTCTCTTCCTGCCACTGTTCCTGTGACTACTGTGACTCCAGCCTCTTCTGTCTCTTCTGCCCCTTCTTCAGGGCTCCTGATACCGTTGACCTCTGGCCTGGAGGTGGTGGTGCCGGACCCCACCCCTGCCTCCATGTGTCGTGGGCCGTCGTATCTACCTGTGTGCCTGGATATATCTTCAGGCTCTTCCGTGGGATCACCTAGTCCTGTCTCATCCGGTATGGCGCCCCGCCGGAGCCATCGTCTCCGCCTTCGTCGCCGTACTGCCTCTAACAGCTCTGCTTCTACTGCTCCTTATGGGATTTCTCCTGCTTCTCGGACTCCACCTGATTCTCCCGCCGTTTCTGCCCCACACTCGGTACGTTCCTTTGATTATCCTAGGTTCCTTTTATATTCTTTGTACTTGGCTGTGGTGTGTCTCAGCCGTAATATACATTGGCTCACCTGTACTTATGTTATTTACAATGTCGTATCTTTCCCCCGTCCTCGGCCCTATATATTGTTTACCTCGGGGTTTCCTTCTGATAGCACTTTGTCTTACTGGTGTCATTTTCTTTATTTTATATGGCTCGGGGTCAAATGGTGTGTTGGGTTGTAGCCCCATGCATTGTATTATTTGGCCCATGTCGTCTGCCTTTCTTATTTTACAGTCGATTCATTCCCTCTACCCATCCAGGGGTGTGCATTTGTCTCATTTCTAAATAATATGGTACTGTGGTTGCCCTGTGCACATACTCTGATATATGTTTTCCTTTCATTTTAGCCTCCTTCACAAGAGTAGCTACACACACCAGGCATACACAGTTACCGGTAAGTCCTATCATTTGGCTCATTCCTTTTATCTTGTCATTGTACACGGGTATTGTAAGGCATGTTTGTCCCTCTCCCATCATTTGGAATGGTATTATCTTCAATCCGAACGCTCTATAACTGTCTCCTACCTCTCCTTCCTGTCTCTCTGTGCTGATCGGTATATATACTACCGCTGTTTCGTCGTCTACTCTGCTGTATGTTATGCTTGTAGAACATGTCACTATATGTCCTTTTGGTGTTGACATTGTTTTATGTTGTACATATTGTTCTGTATTGTCCGTACTACTCCATTCGTCCTCTACTAGATCGTCCTCCCTCAGTTGTAGTTTTCTAAAATCTGCTACCACCTTTGTTTGTTGTCTTATACGTTCTAGTGCTTCAAATAGCACTCCCCCTCTTTTCCTCTGGTCGCCGTTCATTCTGCTCCTTTCCCTATCATGACCTCTTCCCCTTCCTCGTTCCTTTCTACAAACAGCTGTAGTTCTGGCATGTTGAGTGGTGTGTTGATTGCCATTACTATTCTCCCATGCTCGGCCACTGACTTACATCCGGCTGTTATTCCCTCTGTTGTTAGTAGTCTCCATTCTAGTCTCCCTGGTCCATTCAAATTGACCTGTATCATGTCAATTACAGCTCCTTCCTTAGTTAAATATAAAGGTTGCTGTTTTTCTACAATCGTCTGTATGGGTATTGTTTGGCCTTCTATCCGTTGTTGAGTCTCTTTATCACATATAAATGTTCTCATCATTCGCCCTGCCATTTCCACTGTTTCTGTTGCCTGTCTTTGTTTCCTCTCTCCCCCCTGCAGGTTACCCTGCAGGGCTCCGTTATGTTGTTTAGTCTGTACTCCTCTCCCTTCTTTGCTTGTGGCCCTGCAGTGCTGATCTCGTGTTGTTCTGTATTATTATTGCTTGTAGCAACCCTCCTCCAGGGGCTCCCCGGTGAGTAGCTGTTGCTGTGCAGTCTCCACGCCCTGAGTTCCTCCTAACTACTCACCACTCCAACCATCAACTGTGGTACATGGTCTGTGGTGTTATGGGCCCGAACTGTGTCTCCCGGTGGTGGGTGGCTGGTCTCCACCTCCTGCCTCGTTGGCTCCTTGGCTCCAACTGGTCCGTCCGCTCCTCCTGCTGTTCCTCTTATCCTTCTGTCGTCTGGTCCCCGTTCTCCCTCCCCCCCCCCTTTTTGTTTTTCTTCTTTGTCTTTTATATCTCGGCTCCCCCCTTCCCCTCCCATTCCCCCCCATATTCTCCTTTTTTCTACCCCACTATTTCTATTCCCTGACTTTGGACGTCCAACCCTCTTTTCAAAATTTTATATAGTTTTATGGCCATCCTTTGCTTTTGTCTTTACTGGCCTCTCCACTGCCAATCTCCTTTGTTCTGTTCTCTCCTCGGCTTTGATCGCCATTCTCTTCCCTTCGCTGATCAGTATTCCTTCAGTGATATGTAACTTCTGTATCCTTAGCATTAGCATATCCCATGCGTCCCTTCTTCTGATACATTGTCTACACTTCATCCTGGCCTCCAGTGCAGCATGTACATAACATACTGGGGTATAGTATCTACTGTCTGTTATCATCCTTACCCCAAATTTCATATGGTGTTTATTGACCTGCCATCTTAATACTGTTGGCAGTGCGTCAATGTTGATTCTACTCTGTGATATTTTCTGCATGCATAGCTGGAAAAGGGAGGCTTTCTCCTTCTTAAACAATGGCGGCAAGTAGTATCCTGGGGTCCACATGACATCGGCCACATCTCCTCTTCTTTGTCCTTTGTACTTTCCTGCTGTTACCAACATTTTGTCATATTCCTTATTCCCTTTTTCTACCTTCCTCCCTTTGGATGAGTCCTTCCATTGGGTTCTAGCTGTTTCCCTACTCATCCTCTTTTGCCTCGTCTGTCTTCTTACAGTGAATTCTCTTGATGTGTCTCTTTAGTCCATGTCTCGATGCATACATTCCCTTGCATATGCTACATCGTATCGTTCTGGGTTGGTGTATTATCTCAAAGTGTTCTCTCCTGCCACCTTCTGTAGGCCACACCAGTGGACACCAGTTACATTTATACCCTTCCCCTATATACTGTTCCCCGTCCTCCAGGTAGTATGGCCTGTCTGTGTCCTCTCCTGTACTTTCTGTTTGTGTATCTACCTCCCTGGTGTCTTCTCCTCCACTTTTTCCTTCTATTATAATATTTAGCCTCCAAGCTTTCCTTGTCTGAGTGGATGCTTCCTTCGTTTGTTTGTTTGTTACTTCACTATCCTTTCTGATCTGTTTCCCTTTCCTGGAATAATCCAGTGGTTCCTCCTGTTCCGTCTCTCCTTCCTCCTCTACCCCCTGCCTCTTTCTTTTGTATTCTATCACCCTTTTTCCCTTTCCTACCTTCCTTCCTTCCCTTATTCTCCAATTCTTTTCCTCTTCAGTTATGTAACCCTCCTTTTCAGGGTTCCCTTTCCTGAAGCATGGGGTTGAGGCTTCTCCGTAGTAATACCTTCCTTTCTTTTCAATCCTCTTACTTCTCCTTACTATCTCCTGTCTCTTCTCACTCTCCCTTTGGTTTGCCGGCTCCTTTGATGTCTGATACGTCCAGTAGTCCTGTAAAAATTCGTCCAATTCTTGTATTTCCTCCCCTTCCTCGTCGGTGAACCTAGTGTTTCCACCTTCTTCTTCTCCCTCGCTTATAGTTACTATCTCCTTTAGTGTTTTCCCTTCACTTATGGTTGGTCTCTCCTCCCTTCTGCTGTCCCTTTCCATCAATATCAATTGATTGTCCTCTAGTTGGCTGATTAATTGTCTTACACTTATGTCGGCTCCTTTATACCTGTTGTGTTTTCCAGTATACTCTTTCATTGCCTTGTTAAATTCCACTAGTATGTCTCTGTATGGCCTCAGTGGCCCTTTCTTCTCAATCCTAGTGGTGAGGTTGTATCTGTTTCTCCCCTTTGTGTTGAGCTGCTCCCTGTCTGTGCGGGTACGTCTGTATGCTTGGAGATGTGCATGAGTACTGCCGCATCGTGCCCTCCCCCCTCCCCCCCACCCTCCTCACTCGCTGGAGCTGCTCAGCTGCTCCCTTCCTTGTCGTGGTTGTGTTTTTATTTTGCCTTTAGGTATCACCACCTCATCGCTTATTTCCTCCTCACTCCTAGCTTTAGCTGCTAATTGCTCTATTCTGTCTCTTCTTTTTCTCCTCTCTGTAGCTCTGTCCGCTCTTGCTGTCTTCTTCTCCTGTCTCTGTTTCTCTAATTTCTCCTTCTCTTGCAGTAATTGCCTACTTATGTCTACATTCTTGGTTCTCCCTCTTTTCTTTGTTTCCCTTTGTTCTCCTTGTTTTTCGTCGCTCTCTTCTTCCTCACTACTAGCCCTCTGTCTCTTGCTCCATTTCCCTAAAATTTTCTCCTGTTTGTCTCTTTTGTCTGTTAAACTTTGGGCAATTCTAATGGCTGCCCGCCACGTTTTTCTATCCACTCCCGGAATGTTCTGTTCGGGTGTGGCCCGGCCAATATTATCAGGCCCTACCACCCTATCGGGGGGGCGGATTTGTTCCTCTGGGGACCCCCCCTCACTCCTCTGAGTGTCCGAGTCACTGTCCTGAGTGTCTCCTGAATTTCTCTGTTCATTTTGGGTTCTCTTATTTTCTTCGTGAATGACATTCGGTTTAGGCCTCCCTATGTTGGGTTGGGTTGGCTCTTCCTGAGAGCCTCTGCCTTCTATCTCGAGCATGTCATCCCTTCGGGTTGTGTGATCCACGGGCTTTATTCTGTTACCTGGTATTCCTACTATTTCTCCCTCCCCTTCCACTATTGTTTCCAAATACGCTCTTTTCAGCTTGTTTACATTCGTCAGGTGTCCTATCATCTTTCCAGTTTTGATTGACCTCAGCTGTACCCTATTGTCTCCCTTGACCTCTTGTATCCTGTATGGTCCTCTATACTTCCCCGCGAACTTGGATACATTGTTCTCTGCACACATGGGGTCATAGTACCAACAATATTCTCCCTCTTTGAAGGCTACCGGCCTTGCTCCTTTGTCCAGCCTATCCCTCATTTTGGTTTCATATACATTGACGTGTTCCTTTGCCATTTGCCTATATAGCTCTATACAGTGCTTTGTCCTTATGAACCACTCAGCCTCACTGCCCACCTGTGGTTCCTCCCTCTCCTCGGGGTAACCTATCGGCGTAGGGTCCCTTCCAAACATAAGGGTATAGGGCGAGTGTCCCGTTCTCAGGCTGATATTGCTCCTGATATTCCATAGTGCTATTCCTAGCAGATCTGGCCAGTACTCGTGATCCTCTGTCACATAACATGCTATGACGTCCTCCAATGTTTTGTGCAGTCTTTCTGCTCTGGCATTTCCGGTCGGATTTCTCGAGCTTGTGAACCTTTGTTTACATGTCAGCCGGGCTGTAATTTCCCTGAACATTTTCCCCAGGTATGTGCTTCCTCTGTCACTACACATTACCTCTATTCTGTCGTACCTACATGCCATTTGTTGCAAGAACACTGTAGCTGCTGTTGTGGCTGTACAGTCCTTGGTACAGAACGCCTCCGGCCATCCCGTGAGCAGGTCTATGAAGGTCATTATATATTTGTAGCCTTCTTTAGATTTCCTAATCGGTCCTATGAAATCTGTCTGTACTACCTGCCATGGGTAGTCTGGCATGTCCCAAGACCTGGCCTTTGCCCTAAAATGCGGTGCTCTCTTCCTAAGGGCGCATCTTTCACACCTCCTTACATATTCTACTATGTCCATGTACATGTTTTTCCAGTAGAACGATTCCACTAGCTTGTTGTTTAGTGCTGTTGTTCCTATGTGGCCCCCACACAATATGTCGTCGTGCATCAGGTATAACACCCTAGGTATCATACTTTTAGGTACCATTGTGCGTGCCTTCACTTCCATGCTTCTCTGTGTCTTCTTCTTTCTAGGATCACTGAACTTATATAATATTCCCTGTTTTATACCCATGAAGCCTTCCTTTGCTAACACGGCCGCCGCTTCCCTTTCTGATTCTGGTAGTACCCCTTTCATCAGATAGTCCATTATGGGTCTACATTCAGGGTCTTTCTCTTGTTCGATTCTGATCTCCTTTTGTGTGATCTCTTCCCTCCCTACTGGAATATCTTCCGGTTCATCCTTTTTCACTCTGGCCTGCTTTCTGGGTCTTCCTTCTATGATATCCTTCAGTGGCCGGTCATACCTGTTGGTTTCTCTTTGTGATTTTGGTTGTTGTTGTGGTGTTACTTCCTCTTCGCTGCTGGAGGTTGTATCCGTTCCGTTTGAACTCCCAGTCCCCACTTCTATTGCCAACAACTCACATCCTACCTCTGGTTCAAATTCCTCTCCTTCTTCCTCCACTCCTATTTCCTGATTGCTTAATGGCACCCTAGATATAAAATCTGGTAGGTAGTGTGTCTTTCCTGGTTCGTACTTTATCTCATAGTTGAAGTCTGTCAGTGCCAAGCTCCATCTTATCAACCTCTTTGAAGGCGCCTTTGCTGCTTGTTGTAGTAGTGGTATAAGGGGTTGATGGTCTGTTATTATAGTGATTCTAGACCCTCCTAGCATGTTTTCAAAGTGTTTTAATGTCTTTATCACAGCCAATCCTTCTTTCTCCGTTATGGTATAGTTTGTTTCACTTTTGGTGAATGTGTATCCATAGTAGATGACCGGTCTCATTACACCGTCCTTCAGGTGGCATACCGCACTGCCGCAGGCCATATTTGATGCGTCCGTCAGTATATAGAAATGCCCTCCTATCTCTGGGTGTACCAGCAATGGTGGGCTGGTCAGTTTGTCTTGTATTGTTTTAAATGCTCTTTCACATTCTTCCGACCATACAAACGGTACGCCTTTCCTCAACAGTTTGTTCAGTGGCACTGCCAATGTGGCGTAATTTCCTACAAATTTGTTGTAATAATTACACAGCCCCTGAAACGACTGTAGAGTTTCCTTGTTGTTTGGTCTACCGAATTCTTGTACTTTCTTTATTATCCTAGGCTGTGTTCCCAGTCCTTCTGCGTTTACTGTGTGCCCGAGAAAATTTATTTCTTTCTTTCCCCATTCACATTTGGATGGTTTTACCGTGAGTCCTGCTCCCTGTAGTGCCTTCAGCACTTTCTCCACATTTTCTATGTGTGATTGTACGTTAGGGTCGAATATTATGATGTCGTCTAAGTAGGCCAAGCATGTTCGTGGCATTAGTCCTGCCAGTGCCAGTGACATTATTTTTGTGAACTGCCATGAGCTTTGTCTCATGCCAAATGGTACTCTCTTCCACTGGTACACCCCCAGCGGTGATGCAAACGCTGAATACTTCCTGCTATCTGGGTGTAAGTCACATTGATGGTATCCGCTTAGTAAATCGATACATGTGAAAATAACTGGTTTTCTATAAGCCATGTATAGGAACAAGCTTCTAGCTGTTGGTGTTGGATAGGTGTCGTCTTCTGTCATCATGTTCAGCACCCTATAGTCTGTGCATAGCCTGGGCTTACCGTCCTTTTTCTGTACTACTACCAGAGGGCTGCGCCACGCGCTGTTACTGGGTTCTATTATACCCAGTTTCAACAGCTGTCTGATCTGTGTGTCTATTATATCCATTTTCTGTGGGGAATATCTGAATTGTCTGGCTTGACATGGTCCCTTTGACTCGTCCACTCTTATCTTCATTGGTTGCCATGTGCAGTGTCCTATCTCCTCCATACTGAACGCCAATGTGTCTTTGTTTCTGACTAGCATCTTTTTAAACTGTATCTGTTCTTCCTGATTCATACATGTATCGGGCATTTCTAGCTTCATTATCTTTTCTTCCTTTTCTGTGTTTCTGCCCTCCTTTTGTTGTTTCTCTCCCCATCTTGTGCCTACCTGTTCTGTTTGTTGGGTTCTCTCCTCCCCGTTGTCTTTATATATAGCCATACACTCCTTTATTGACTTATCTATTTCCAGGTGTCCTAATGTATTCTCTAACCTGAGATGGTCTGCTCTCCCCTCTTTTGCATATGCTAGCACGTCCCACCTACCAATGAATATTGGATCCGGTGTGGCATTGCACACTTTCGCAAACCATCCTCTATCCGTGTAGTTTAAAGCATGTTCCACTCCTGCTACGGTGAGGTTTGATGGTTCCAATCTGACCACTTCTCCATATCGCCCACTGTCTCTCCTCCAAGGTGCTACCTGTATTATTTTCTCTTCCCATGGTTTTATCACCATGCTGCCTATGCTTGAAACAGGGTCCCCTGTGAACAACGTTACTTTCCCTTCTGTCATCTTAATTTCTGCTTGTGTGTCATTCAGTAGGTTTCTTCCTATTATAATGGGGTACATCAGTTTGTCTACCACGTAAAATTGGTAGCATACCCCTGAGCCCTGCAGGTTACATTTCAGTCTCACTATCTCCTTTAGTTTTCTGTCTGTCTCGTCCCCTAATTTTACTGATATCTCTTTGACTTCCTTTCTTTCCCAGATCTGGTCTTCATTTATCTCCTCCAATGTCTCCTTTGATATAAAGCAGTCTGATGCTCCTGTATCTACTAAACCATAGTATGTTCTCCATCCTATGTTCATTTCTATAAACATAGGTGACTGTCCCTTCTCTTCCATGGGTCTCGCTGATCCGTCCCTGCTTAACAGGTTTAATTCCGGGGTTGGAACGGACCAGCCACTCCGTTTCCCTGATTTGGTCCTTCCCTCCTGCTCTGGGGCATTCTCATTCTCATACTCTCCCTATATTGGCTCAAGTAGTAACATTGGTCCGTGGTGTGTGTGCTAGTGTCGTGGATGAGACAGTACTTTCCCCTGAATCCTCCTGCCGCGCCAGGTGGTTGCTCCCCTATCATCCTTACGTACTCTCTTGCTCTCATTGAACCCTTTTCTCTGCTGTCCATCTCCTCTGTTTGTCCTTGTATCCTGTTGTTCATGTATTGATTGGCATTCCCTCTGTACCCATTTCCTCCTCCTGCGGTTCCCCCGTTGTTCCTTCCATCCCTGTTATTCCATCCATTTCCTGCCGTATTGTTGTTCGTCGTCTGTGTCCTTTGGGGTTCCTGTCTGTTGCCGTTGTTATAATCACCTCTTCTGTCTCCCCCTTTGTTTTCCTGCCATGTTGTCGGTACCTCATTCTTTTCCGACCATTGGTTCCTCTATTCCATGGCGCACATCTCCATCATTCTGTTCATCTCTCTCTCATTTCTTTCATATCCCCTTAGACTGTTATCTGTTGTCTCATATACCTCGGCCATCCCTAGCTTTACCTTTCTTCCCTGTCTCCTTCTTTCTATGGATTCCAGTAGTTCTGCCTTCTGCACCGCTGCATTGAATGTTAACTGGGTTGTCTTTTCTAATTCTTCCGCGATACTGTCTTTTACCCCTGATACAAATACTGATATCATAGATGAATCGTCCTTGCCCGGTCCGTCATATTCCTTCACCTGCAGGGCAAAATCCCTTACTGACTGACCCTTTTCTTGTTTTAAATGAGTCAGGTCCTGATGTTTTTGCCATGGGGATCTATTGTCATCGAATGTGTCTTTCAGTATCTTCCTAACTTTATCCAATGAATCTTTTTCTCGTTCCTGTATGGCTTTCATCCAAGTGGCTGCTGCTCCTTTTATGCATAGTTTGACGTATTTCAATTCTATGTCTGGCGTCCATCCACACACCCCCGAAATCATTTTTATCTCATCCAGAAATTCTTCATAGTCTTCACCTTGCTTCCCCGTAAAGGTAGGTAGCTTTAGGCTTGGGTTAGGCATGATGTCGTCTATTCCTCCCACTTCTACAGCCTCCTCCTCTTCTTCTTCCTCCTCCTCTTCTGGGTAGTATACTGTCTTCCTGTTCTTTCTCTCCTCGTCTTCCTTTGCTATCCTCTCTCTTTCTAATCTCCTTTTCTCTGCCTCTTCTCTTTCTCTTATCTTATTATTGTTTGCTCTTTCCTCCCCTTCCTTCAATAATCTCCTTTTTAATATTTCCTGTCTCTCTTCTCTTTCCCTGTCTTCTTTGTCCCTATCCGCTCTTGCTTTCTCTATTCTCTTCCTTGTCTCTTCCAGCTTCCTATCTCTCTCTTCTGCTGCTCTTTCTTTGTCCTCCTCCTCGGTTGTCGTTGTTTTCTTACAATACCCTATCCCTATTCCTGGTAGTACGTCTTCATAAAGCCCCTGTTTATTTAGTCTCAATTGGCTATCGCTGCTTCTACTTTTTCTGTTTCCCTTTCTGTGGTCTCCTTCCTCTTCCTCTCCACTACTCACGAGTCCTCCCTCACTACTACTTCTGCTTCTAATCGGTTCCTTTCTTTTCAGGCCTTGGCTCCTGTTCTCTTCATTTATCCCTTTTTCCTTTTCTCCTCTTTCTACTACCTTCTGTCCTTCCTCAGTTGTTGTTTCTTCTTCCTCTGTTCCTTTCTCTCTTGTTGCAGCTCTCTCCCACTTCCTTTTTGCTTCTTCTCTGTATTCTTCCTGTTGTCTCCGGTTGCTTCCTGTTATCCTCTGCTCCTCGTTTATATGGTTTTTTAATTGTACTATGTCTCTTTTCCTTTCTACCCTATTCCTTTCGTCTCCTTTTTCCTGTATCCCCTTCGCTTGTTCTTCCTGGCTCAGACCTATATTCTGTCCTTCTCTGTATATTGGTGTTCCTTTCTTTGCTGTTTCTTCTATGCTCCCTTTTTCCTGTAGCTGTATTATAGCTATTTTTGGGCTTTGTAGTCTTTGTTGTATCCCTACCTGTGTTATTATTGCTTCTCCATCCCGTGCATGCTGTAATACATATTCCTCTGTTCTTTTCTGTGTCAATGATTCTTCTGTCTCACTGTCTTCCTGCTCCTGTATTATATTGTATTCCTTAAAGAAAGGGCTCGTTATCTCTCTTTGTATTGGTGTTAGACTGATTTGTTCCCCTCCTATTATTGTTGTACCATCTTCCCCTTCATCTGTGCTATATGTCTTACTAGTTGTTGGAGTTCTGTCTTTCTCGTTTTCTGTCCCTTCCCTCTTTCTCCCTAGTCGTTTTCTTTCTATGAATAACTTCCTAACTACTGTCTCTAAATTTCCCCCCTCTCCGAGGTTATGACTTAGAGGTGTGCCACTATCGGTGGCTGTGATCAGTTCTCCCTTTGTCTCCCCTTCTACTTCTTCTCCTTCTCCCTCGCTGTATATACGCTCTGTAACTTTTACTATCGGAGTCTGTTCGTCTTGGTCTTTTTCTGTTTCTTCTTCTCTCTCCAACTCTTCCCCTTCCCCTTCTGTGCTCTCCTCTTCTCCTTCCACCCGTTCCTCTTCTGTTCTACTTTCTCCTCCTTCTTCTCCTTCCTCTTCTGGTTCTTCCTGTTCTAGTTCTCCAGCTTCCGATGCTTCTTCTTCTTTTTCCTTTTCCTCTTCCTTTTCTAATTCTTTGTTCTCCCCTTTTCCCTCGCCCTCCCCTTTTTCTACTACAGTGGCCCAGAAGGGCCAAAAAATAGAAAAGTGAAAAGTGGAAAGTGAAAATCAAAAAGTGAAAAGTGAAAATCAAAAAGTGGAAAGTGAAAATCAAAAAGTGAAAAGTGAAAATCAAAAAGTGAAAAGTGAAAATCAAAAAGTGAAAAGTGCAAACCTAAAAGTGAAAAGTGCAAACCTAAAAGTGAAAAGTGCAAACCTAAAAGTGAAAAGTGAAAATCAAAAAGTGAAAACCAAAAAGTAAAAAGTAGTTTGAGGTTTGAGGTTTGAGGTTTGAGGTTTCCACTTTCAGTGTCACGCTGTCAATCTGTCAACAGGTTGTGACAGGTATCTTTTAGCATTGGGTCAGAATTTCCAAAAATGTGATTTTCGAGAAATTGGCAGAAATGGCGAGAAAAAAGGTCAGAAACGAAAAAAGCCAATTTTTTCGGGAAAATGTCCAATTGGGCGAGAAAAATGGTCAGAATTTCCAAAAATGTGATTTTCGGGAAATTGGCAGAAATGGCAAGAAAAAAGGTCAGAAAAGAAAAATGTCTCATTTTTTTCCGGGAAAATTTCCAATTGGGCGAGAAAAATGGTTAGAATTGCCAAAAATGTGATTTTCGGGAATTTGGCAGAAATGGCGAGAAAAAAGGTCAGAAACAAAAAAAGTCTCATTTTTTCCGGGAAAATGTCCAATTGGGCGAGAAAAAGTGGGCAAGAATTTCCCAAAATGTGATTTTCGGGAAATTGGCAGAAATGGCGAGAAAAAAGGTCAGAAAAGAAAAAAGTCTCATTTTTTCCGGGAAAATTTCCAATTGGGCGAGAAAAATGGTTAGAATTGCCAAAAATGTGATTTTCCGGAATTTGGCAGAAATGGCGAGAAAAAAGGTCAGAAACGAAAAAAGTCTCATTTTTTCCGGGAAAATTTCCAATTGGGCGAGAAAAATGGTTCTAAAATTGCCAAAAATGTGATTTTCGGGAAATTGGCAGAAATGGCGAGAAAAAAGGTCAGAAACGAAAAAAGTCAATTTTTTCCGGGAAAATGTCCAATTGGGCGAGAAAAATTGTCAGAATTTCCAAAAATGTGATTTTCGGGAAATTGGCAGAAATGGCGAGAAAAAAGGTCAGAAACGAAAAAAGTCTCATTTTTACCGGGAAAATTTCCAATTGGGCGAGAAAAATGGTTAGAATTGCCAAAAATATGATTTTCAGGAAATTGGCAGAAATTGCGAAAAAAAAAGGTCAGAAATGAAAAAAAGTCAAGTACACTTTTTTGGTACCTTATTTCTGGGCCATTTCCCAGGGCCTATAATTCAGAAATCGCTTGGGTTGAGGATGTGTCCTTCTCTGAACTGCTTCTATGGGTTACTGGCATGAGGCAAATGTAATATCAAAGTGTATAAAATAGAATTTCCCATTTTGCTATGTGGTCAAACATGGGAAATACACCTTTCTCTTTGAGCATGAAGGCAGGTTCAGAGAGTTCTCCCACCAGTATTTGTCATTACAATTGGGCCATAATTAATTTTCTGTGTCTATATAACTATGTCAATAGGCATATGTGTTACCATAAGTAAACCAAGATTATTTAGGGAAATATGACTGTCTGAAAATGACACAGAAATAGTGAAAAGTGCAAATCAAAAAGTGACAACCAAAAAGTTGTTTGAGGTTTGAGGTTTGAAGTTTCCACTTTCAGTGTCACGCTGTCAATCTGTCAACAGGTTGTGACAGGTATCTTATAGCATTGGGTCAGAATTTCCAAAAATTATGTGATTTTTCGGGAAATTGGCAGAATTCTTGCTCGAATTCCTTGGCATGGCCCCTTATGTCCGAAATGGCACTCGTGTAACCTCCGCCACTTTTACTTTTGGGACTAATGTGTGCCTGTTAAGAATAACCATATTATATTCATCTTTCACTCTTTCCCGGAAAAAATAGACTTTTTTCTTTTCTGACCTTTATTCTCGCCATTTCTGCCAATTTCCCGAAAATCACATTTTTGGAAATTCTGACCATTTTTCTCGCCCAATTGGACATTTTCCCGGAAAAAATTGACTTTTTTTCGTTTCTGACCTTTTTTCTCGCCATTTCTGCCAATTTCCCGAAAATCACATTTTTTGGAAATTCTGACCATTTTTCTCGCCCTTGGAATTGGACATTTTCCCGGAAAAAATTGACTTTTTCCGTTTCTGACCTTTTTTCTCGCCATTTCTGCCAATTTCCCGAAAATCACATTTTTGGAAATTCTGACCCAATGCTAAAAGATACCTGTCACAACCTGTTGACAGATTGACAGCGTGACACTGAAAGTGGAAACCTCAAACCTCAAACCTCAAACCACTATTTACTTTTTGGTTTTCACTTTTTGATTTTCACTTTTCACTTTTAGGTTTGCACTTTTCACTTTTAGGTTTGCACTTTTCACTTTTAGGTTTGCACTTTTCACTTTTTGATTTTCACTTTTCACTTTTTGATTTTCACTTTTCACTTTTTGATTTTCACTTTTCACTTTTTGATTTGCACTTTTCACTTTTTGATTTGCACTTTCCACTTTTCACTTTTCTATTTTTTGGCCCTTCTGGGCCACTGTATTCTACTGTTCTGTTCTGTGGTTCTCTGTTCTCTTGGTTTTCTGTTTCTCCCCCCACCTCTAAGTCATTGTCAGCTGCTCCAACCGTGGCCCCGTGGGCCCCTCGCCGCTGCCCGTTTTCCACCTGTTCTTGTTCACTGTTTCTTATTGTAGGTGGTCCAGGTGATGTCCTGTCAGTTTCCTTATGTATTGGCCGGCACAGTACCGCCGACAGTCCTGGGTAGGGTGTTGCTCCCGTTGGTATAGGCCTTACCTCGGGTAGCTCTTCCCTTTCACCTGGCCGGGATGTGTGTGGTTTTTCCTTTTTCTTTCCTGTCTTAATTGCCACCTCTCTTCTGTTCCTATATCCTAGGCTTATCTCCTCTACCGCTCCTGACGATCTTAGCCCCCTCCTGGGTTGATCAGTCCCTTGTCGGAGGCTCCTTTCATCAATCTCTTCTTCTGTTGATTCCTCCCCTTCTTCTTCTGTGTCTATAAATTGTATATCCTCCTCTCTGTTTGTGTTCCTATATACTTGGTTCGTTAGCCCTATGTGTACTTTACTGCTGTGTCCTGTGTGCTCTATACCCTGCTCACCCCCTCCGGGCGCCCCCCATGGCAGCGAGCCGCTGGGCGGTACGGGGAATGGCGTCAGAGACATGAAAGTCCATCTCAGCCAAACCAGAGTAAACCACCATCTGGGCTATAGTTAATGTCCTATACAAACATAGCGTTTTAGTATAGTTAAATGGGGTCCAACATTCGTCTTCTACACTCTTACTCTGTGGGGTAAACTAGTCAGAGGTAGGCCTCCGCCCAAGGATAACGCAAGGGTAGTGAGATCCAGCTTTATTTGATGTTATGGATGTTATGATATATATATAGAGCACTTTCACAGGTTTATATTATAATCACAGCCTTCCCTTCATATATATAGAGATATGTACATCATTTCTATCATTTAGCTCCAGGGCTTGCATTGATAATTATACGCGACGGCCTTAGTCAAGGCAAAGTATACATATAAATATCCAGCAGGAATCCTTTATGGAATCCAGAATGTATAAGTCTCCACGCAATCAACCAATAAATACTTTCAACCTGATTTCAATTAGGTTATTATATGTCCATATCATAATCGTCAACATGTCTCGAAGACGACCTTATACGCTTCTCTATGATACCGATGGATCTGATATCGGTTTTACGAGAACACAGGTGCAATCTAATGGTTATTCTCCAGTCACCACTATGGATCCGGGGTATACACATACTATCAGTTTCCAATTCATCAGGTCGGCCAGTCTATACAATTGACTCTCCAGCTCCATGCTTATAAAACCGGTATACTGTATCACTAACTCCATGGTTCTCTCCAGAATACAGGACTCCAGGTTAGCATGTGAATAGAACATTCAATATACAATTCCGGTGGCAATGTCGTTACACCATATCTCCAATTGAAACGTTATACATAAGTGCACAGATTCCAATGATCCATATTTCCCAACGTCTAGATCACAAGACCGTTGTTAGTCAATGTTAAACTGATGTTAAACCTTTAGAACCACACACATACTCCTCAGGAGTTACACAGTGCCATCTGGTCTTCTCGATCGTACTCCCCCAAACGCTCACTGATAACTGACTGCGCTTTCCTTTCCCCCTAGGCTTATACTCGTTTCTTTTACTTTATTTCAGCTTCCCTTCATGACCATACCCAGCACCTATTGATTGCTCGTCAGCGTCATCTCTCATCTCTATTGATTGGCCATTAGGCGGCCCTACTCAAGACCATCCTGAATAAATTAGGCAGGGGATGGTCGCGGCCATGTTGTGTTCGGGGCCGGCCTTCAGCCTGTGTCGTCGCCTACCCCCTATGCTGCTCTCGAGGCCCTAGTGATCGCCTCCTTCACCAGCTACCCCACCTGCTGCCCTTGAGGCCCTGGTTAACCGCCTCCTTCGCTACCTACCCCACCTGCTGTTCTCGAAGACCCCGGCCACGGACATCCTGGCCATATGGATTTTAACCCCGACGCATAGCCCCATTTGCCTGTACTACTTGTTCCCATCGCTGAGGCCGCGTTCCCCATTCGCCGTTCGTCTTCCCGATCTTAGCTTATCTCCTGACCTGGATTTTATACCGTTGTTATCTTTCCCACCAGCTGTGTCAGCCCGGATCCTAGTTTATTTGTTGCTTTCCTGCTCGGGTTCTAGACCCTGGCCACAGAGCTGAATATATTTAGTCCATATAACTTTTGACTCTTATTGTGGCCAAGTCTACCATTACAGGACCTTATAACATTATTTATACATGTTCCTTATATTCGTTATTTACTGCGTGGCCCGCGTACTGGGCTTGTTCGATTTACATGTGACTTAATGTATGCGACGACTTTCTTTTCTCTTATTATATTAATCTCACTATACTTGTATCTTAAAGTGTATTGCTTCCCCCCACTTATTCAATGTATATCTACTATACCCATACATATTCATACATATATATGTACAGTTTCGCCCGTTCCCTTATGTTATATTATACATTATTTATCAATCAATAAATATATCCTCCAGACCTTTTTTGCTCTTCTTTAGTTTTCCACTATAACCCAGTACAGGCCATGTACACTGTGAAGGCTGCACCTGACACACCTGTACACAGGTAGGTACATAGGGTACACTGTAAAAGGTAAACTTGTCTACAGACTCTTTTAAGTGACAAGGAAGCAGGTCTTCTAGCTGGAGTTATCAAATTCAAGACTCACATGGCATTTGCCAGCCAAAAACCTGATGTTTGCCAGCTCCAGACTTGGCACTACACCAACCCTAAAATTTTGAAAGGGTCAACATGATGTATGAATACAGGCTTGATTTACCAGGGCTACATTCATACACCATGCTGACAACGTGTATAAAGCACCGCCCGCGCTAACATTGTCAGTCAGCTGATCCTAGTGTTGTCTTGTGTGATGGTAACCTGGTAGGTCCTCAGATGGACACAACCATTAACTTGTTTATATTATGGCAGTCACTAAGAATAGCCTAATTTCTTATAAGATTATTATTTCAGTGCACCTCCATGGGTAAGTCTATACTTCCTGTCTACACCAGTATTTGAGACACAATGAAACCCCTGCAGCCGTACAGTACACACAACACACTGACACACATGCAACAAGGGACCAACTTGCCAAGTGACTAGACGCCACCCATTGTACCTGTAATCTTAAAAACCCCAGTAATCTTAATGATCCACCCCTCTTCGCTAGATGGTGCCACTGTTAGGTTGCTAGTCTGAATGTCCTTTCTTTCCCATCCTCTTGATGTGAACGGGTTCAGTCATAGTTCTGTTACAGTTTCAAAAAAGAAAACTGAAGAGAGAAAGAAAAAGGGGTGCAGGGGCAGAGCCCCCAATATATACAGCACTGTTACCTACTTAAAGTGGTGCCATCTAGAACCTGGAAACCGATTAAGATTACCCAAAAAGTGGACTTTTTAGGATTACAGGTAAAATGGGTGGTGTCTAGTAACTTTGTCTAGTCACTTTGCAAGCTAATCCAAAAAAGGAGTGCTACATGTATATGCGTTTACTCATAAACCGGGAAATTACAGGTATATATAATTATATCAAATGATTTCTCAACAGCTTTAAAAAAAAGAAGCAATACTTTCCTCTTTTTGCAGAAACCTTGATGATCGATAGCAGTACTGTTCTGATAGAACTGCTTTTCATACACGGTAATCACCACCACTCCTATTGGAGTCAACATGCTACTGCTCTAAGTAAAAGGGACACATGTATAAGTAAAGATATCGGTGGCAATATCTCATTAACATTTCACCATGGCTCGTCTAGTGTCCGGCCGGGCGCTGTGGAACAGGAAGAACAAGCAGGAGCAGGGGCTGCTTGTCTCCCACCCCGGGTACTCGGACATCCTCAACAACAAGCGGCCAAGTCTGGTATCTACCCTCCAACCTGCAAGTCTATGGCCGCATCTGCTGAAATACAATGTGGTTGGAGAAAGTGTTAAGGATAACATAGCTGGAAGTTTATGTTAACCTAATAATCGTTTCATATGGGGCCTAGTTGGGACTAGAGCTGGTTGCGGCGGCCAGCACTGATAAGAACTGATAAGACTGTTACTAGCCTGTCCCGTGTTTGTCCCCTATTTGTATCCATAGCGGGATGTCTTATCAGTGGGTTTAACCGCAACCAGCGAAATATAAACTGGCTGACCCACAGGGTGTAGCTCCAGATTCCTATAGATATAGTTTATTCTATGAAAAATAATCAAATAAATGCATTTACTAAAGTTACAATTTTAGATGACTTTTAGTTGAATATCAATACACACATCAGATAAATACTTTTACGTATACTCCAAGTAATGGAGATAATTAATATTTATTGTAGTCCTTTTCTATTTCTAGTTGAACTCCACAAGGTCTGAAACTGTAGAGCAGCTCCTTGACCACGTGGAGCAGGGACCCACGTGGCAGCTGCACTCGTTACTGAGGGCCTGTAACAGGACGCATCAAGTTCACATTATCAGGGAACTCGGGCTTAACCCTGATACATATGATGGTCCGTCTCCCCCTGAGTCTGACTCTGAGTCTGACAACTCAACAGGTAAGTTAACAGTTTGTCATCTAAGGACTGGATAGTACTTTAATGCCGTACTATGCTGTGTCTCACAAACTTGGGCCAATGTTTTTGTCTCCAATCAGGTGCCGTCTCTGACCAGGTGCCATCTCTGACCAGGCGCCGTAAAAAGGTGTTTTATAAAGAGTTATATATATTTATATATATTAGGATTTGTAAAAACGTTATGGCGGTTGTTATATAATTATGATTATTATTATAATTAGCCTCCTGCTGTTGGTATTTTGACCTTATCATGCCAAGCTGATCAGAGACGGCACCTGGTCAGAGATGGCACCTGGTCAGAGACGGCACCTGGTCAGAGACGGCACCCAGTCAGAGACAAAAAACATTGGCCCAAGTTCGTGAGACACAGCCTTATGCACATGGTCAACAGGATGCATGAATGCAACCTAGGGAGTTCACCCACCAGGGCTGCATTCATGCATCATCATGACAAATATGTATTTCATGCTGAGGCATATTTTAGGTACATCAGAAAGTCTTGGGTTAGTAGGTTAGGACAAAGTGTTCATTAGCATAGATTAAGGTGTTTGACTGGTATACAGCGGTTACAATGTTACCCAGCCAGCATTGGTCCCTGGGGCCCATATGTGTTTTACTTGGGCCAACTGGGCTTGCCCATATCTTGGTTATGGTCCTTTTTGTCCAGGGCTACCAGTGGGAGCCCAGTTGGGCCAGCCCAGGAAAACTTTTTTTTCCCATAAATACAATGTAGATATTTCAAAACATGCTGACATCTGATTTCCCTCCAGAAATCACCATTTATTGTACATTTTTATAGTTAATATTTAATCTGGGCTTAAGCTGGGCACTTTGAATCTGGGCTGGCCCATCGGAAATTCCACTGGTAGCCCTGGACAAAACAGACCTTAACCCAGATACGGGCAAATCAGTAGACCATAATATTATGAGCGGCCCCTCTCGATATCTGGCTGGAGCGAGGGACCATAACAGAGTAACGTCTGTACAGCCCCTGATTGGATGCAATATTTCGCGCCATTATGACTTCATATAAGAAACGTATGGCGCGCGGGGCATCCTGGGTAGGCTAAGAACGTGAACTTTCCCCTGGCTGTAATGGGCCCTCGCTCCAGCCAGATATCGAGAGGGGCCGCTCGTATGGGCTAGGCAAATCAGCTTGCCCACGTAAAAACACATAATGGTCCCATTAAGCAATGCTGGCTGGGTTACCTTCTACCTGCTACGGAAAACATACACCAAGTAAAAACAACCTTTAATGTGTTCTTTATAAATCTAAATAATTAAGAATAGATGCATTTCAGTAAATTGTGAGGTGGACCTACTTGAGAAGGAAGGTTACAAACAAGTCAAAAGGGCAGCCTTAGAGACGAAGTAAGTATTTGATTAGACACATTCGTGAGGAATTCTTGTCGTCATATAATACCTTCAAATGGTAACGTACAAATGATGAAAAGTGATGAAACTAGTCAGATAAAGAAATTGTTTTTTAAAGTAATATTTAATCAAGAGAAAACAGGTTAGGCTCCTTTTTATATTATGGCGGTGCATAGATTACTCCTGGACCCTGGGGACCGTTTTTTATCATAATGCAATAATTGGAATGTACCAGACAGTCACAAAGCTAATGGGATGTAATATGGTATTAAATGTAGAAAAAGGATGAGAAATTGTAAGGAAGCATAGAGTAACAATCTCACTTGAATTAGATGAATACTATGTCACAGACTGCCCATAGTAAATGGCAGTGTATACTGACCCAGGTTGCAGACCTCTATACTGGATGAAAAGGTGTGTTTCAGGTTACTTAGTCTGAAACTCTAGGTAGGGTATGTCGGATTTACAAAAATATTTTTTTTAGATATTTCTTTTACTTTAGCCTGAAAAGTAGCCAAAACTTGACCCGCAAACTTTAGCGCCTACCCGCCAATTTGCATTTGTATTTGAATATTTTTATTGGTATAAACGATGATAGTACAGCACTGGATCTTTTTCATTTCTATGCCAAGGTCGCCTCACATAAAGGACAGCATTGACTTGTGCACTATCAAATTGACTCTGAAAAAGCCCAAAAATTACTTGAGATATACATTTTTTTTTCAAAATTGACTCGCAAACTTCAGTGCTGACTCGCCGACAAAATCGTCGTCTAACAGACTATCAAATCGACTATGAAATAGCCCAAAAATACATTACTTGAATTTTATTTTTTTTCAAAATTGGATAGAAATTTCTAAAACTAAATCAGTGGTATTTCTGTATGTTATGGCTCAGTCTCACGACTTTGTAACAATTGGATCATCTTTGACCGGGTGATGTCTTTGACCTGGTGACATCTTTGACCGGCAAGATTAAAACAGCTCAAGACATCACCCGGTCAAAGACGATCCAATTGTTACAAAGTTGTGAGACTGAGCCTTATATTGTACTGTGTCTTGATTATTTGTTAATGCTTTCTGACTGTTCGCTACTTTGATGGGAGTACAGGAGGAGAAACGAGCCACTCCTGGATGAGCTGAAGGCTGTACTAGACACAAACCGTGTGTACCTTGTAGACCAGATCATCCCAGACGCCGTGTACGACCATCTTATACAGGACAACTCACTCACTGCGGAGGAGGTGGAAGACATCAGGGTAAGGCTATACACCAACACTATGAAGACAAAAACAAGTAAAAAAATGTTTATATCTCTTATCCTTGGTAATATTTTGTACTGTAAACACAGATATTTGCATATGTATACATTTTCACAAATTTGCTAAACAGTACAATCTCGCATAGATTTAAATTTGCATATTTTGAAATATGCTAGTAGTATAACTGTATATACCTTCAAAGTGTGTCTTCTGACCCATTTTTGTTAAACGGCTCACATATATATGATTTTTTTTCACTTTGAATTCTCAGTTCAATAAACCCAGACGTCAGCAAGTACGAATGCTGTTAGATCTTCTACACCGGAAAACTCACCAAGACTATGACAATTTCAAGAAAGCTCTCAGTGAGACTGAACAGGAACATGTACAAGAGCATCTTGACAAGGCAGAGCAGGAGGCAGCAATACTCCATGCACACCCTGCCTGCACTTCTGACACAGGTACACCTTGTTGTACAATGTAGCAGTGTAGGGCGCTATTCACCACTTTGGGCAGAAGGAAAATGTGCGCTGTGCAATTTGCAAATGGCGAGACACGCAGAACACAAACATGTGCAGGAAATATTGGTGAATGTGCCAGCATTGTGCTCGAATCATAACTTTTGAAATCTGATCTCATGAAATCTAATGAAGCAAACAAATGTAGGGGCACGAATAATACGTGTACATGTAAGGTCCGTGGAGTCAGAGCGGTAAGTGCCTCCAACGGACACTAGGTGGCAACACCTAAGCCATGTCCTTTCGGTTATCCGGTAGCGGAGCCGGGCAGGGCACTCCAGACGGCGCTACGGAGGAGTGCCACGTCGACACTGCTTGGTCCGCGCTCAGGGTATATAAGAGGCCGAGGTTGGCTACCTCACCAGTTCGTCCTAGGACGAGCTCTGACCCACACCTTTCGTACCTTCGCTTTGACAGGGGCACCTACACCCCTCCCACGTTATGGACTCTGCACCAGCCATGCTGGCACAGGGCTTAACTGTCCGGTATCGCTAATGCTTCGAACTATCGATAGAATCCTGTGTGTCTTCGAATGGTTGAAAGACCAAGTGAACCGAGTGGAAAACCTTCGTGTACTTTTGAGGCTGTGATCGAATAAAAACCTGTTGCATTCAAACTGAATTTGGAACCTGTGTTCGTGTTGTACGCATATGAAACCCCTACATTGGTGCCGTGACCAGTTCGGGTGAAACACAGAATAGCACAGTCGGTTGGGTTAACATGGCTGAACAGGCAAAGGGTGGAGCGTCCCTTCATCCTATTTCGAGTCCAGATCCGGAGGTGGTAGCAGCCCTTGAGAAACACTATGGGCCAAACCGTTCGAGTTCTACACCAGAACCAAGGAGAGGCAATCCTGATTCTATTCGAAAAGATCTGGGGTCAAACCTAGATGATTCTTTGTTTGAAACTGGCGGTTCGAAGAGACACATTGCTCCTATGCCAACACAAGGCATGAGCATGCTGCATGCTGAACGACACCAGCGACAGGAAGTGACACGTCGTCATTTCGAAGAAGAGAAGAATCGTTTCGAGGGAGCAAGGATTGCAGAGATGGACAGGATGAATGAAGAGTTTGAAGCTTTGAGTCATCGGTTGGTACAGCTCCGGAACAAGAATGAAGATTTAGACGGGGCAACAATGGAGAAACAGAACCGCTTAGACACAACGAAGGCGGAGCTGGAACATATGGAAAACCAGTTCGCTCATCAACAAAATGTCTTGCGGCGACGTACTGAAGCTCTAGAACAACGTCAAGATAAGACCATACATGATTCGGACGAGCTCCATGATACGATCCGAGAAGCAACCAAGGCGATGATGGACGAAAAGGATCGTCTGATCAGGGAGGTGGAAGATTTACAGAAGAAACGAGATGAAGAGGCAACTCGAGGTGGCCATTCAGGGTTCGATCATGTCAGTGGTGGCATATACAACTCATCAACTGGTGGGGGTAGTGCCTCTACCTCAACCGGAGGGAGACCAAAACGAGTGACTATTGATACGGGGGATCCGGATGGAAGATCTTCACGGCGTGACCAACGCCGAACGTCGTATGATGACGACCATTCGAACCCTCCCAGTCGTTCTAGCTCTCGAGAGAGACTGAGCCGTATGGGTTCGAATGAGAGATCTTCGAGATCTGATCCGAATGAACGTTCGAGTGGGCCCTCAAGGAGGCCAGGGAGATCTCCTACACATGCAGGTAGACGAGTATCTCGCCGCGAATCAATGTCCCCTGGGATGAAATTGATTTACGACACGAACCCCTGCATTGCTGAGATGGGAGTGGACTGTGTTAGCAGACAAGCTGATAATGCCGATATCGTCGACTGGAGCATTGAGCAGTCGTTTCTGTTGCACAGGGACAACCACAACGCTGCTAGACGCACTGCAAGCACTCCGACTCCGTTCACAGGAAGACAGCCATGGCAGGACTGGTTCGCAGACTTCATGGACGATATGAGGTATAATCGGTGGTCAGAAGAGGAATCGTTGGACGAGCTTTTACGGGCATTGAGAAATGGCCCAGGCAAGCTAGCTGTTTCGAGATGGAGAACGATGCATGGTGCCGGATCGTTTACCCAATTGGTGGAATGCGCCAGTTACCTGATAGGTAATGTGGGTAATGAAGACCCGCTTCGATTGTTCCGGAAACGGACTCAAAAGCCAAACGAGTCGCACCGTGTGTTTGGTCTAGAATTGCAATCTCTCTTGCAAAGGGCTAGACCAAGATGGCAGTTAGATGGATTAAGGGATTAAGTCGAGGGATTAAGGGATTGAACGGACCGCAGCATGTGATAGTTGGAAGGCTGGAACTTCTCTCACTGATTTGTTCATGGCGATAGAAGACTATGACAGGAAACGGCATCTGCTATCTTCGAGAGTACTTTCGAGAACTTCCAGTGTGGTGCAAGACCCACCAGCCTCTGATACAGAGGAAGGTGATTCTGGAAGGGAGGAGGAGATTGGCGCAGTTGCTCAAAAGAACAGCGGCAAATCTTATTCCAATTCGAATTCGAAGCGCTATCCGAAGGCTGACAGGAAAACACCACCTGTGACCCCAGGAGCTACAAGCGCACCTTCGACTACATCCTCAACTCCCAGTTCTATGGAAGAACTTCTGTTAAGGTTGACTGACTTGATGTCTGGAAACCAGCAATCAACAGGGAGGAATTCGAAGCCGAGAGTGGACAAGACCACTAGGAAGTGTTACAGGTGTCAGGTCCTGGGACACTTTGCTGCAGAATGCCCAGCTGAAAAGCCGGTACCAAAGCCTGAAGAGAAGAAAACGGAAAACTAGACGGGGTTGCTCTGGATGGCAAGGTAGTAACCCCTAAGGTGAAGGAAAGCCAACTTATCGCCAGCGGTGCAAGCGAGGAAGTCCGAGGTGCAGTAGAGATTGGAAACTTAGAGGAGGGGCCTGATCAGTCCCTTCTAAGTATGTCCAATGAACCCAGAAAAGTAGACGTCCGAGGAGGAAGTACTGGGGAAGCGGCGAATTGGATACAGGAGCTGGAAGTAGTCAGCAGTGCCCGATTGTCCTCGGATCATCCCTGTTTGAAGCACTTGAAACGACGGGGAGTAGATCTTGGTGTCACTAAGGATTTCGAACGTTTCACCGTTAACCCATCACCACTGGATGGGAAGAGGTGGTATTTGACTGTAGCAGTGAAGGGAAGGTCCGCAGAATTTCTAGTGGATACTGGAGCTAGTCACTCCATGATCTCTAAGAGATTCTATGACCTTGTAGCCGATGAGCCAGATAACTTCACAACGAGGGTAAAAGCTCATTCGGCCGACGGTAGCTGCATGCAGACGTTTGGTAAAGCATTTTTCGAAATCAATATAGGTGGACAGGATTACCTTCTGTCCCCTACTATTGCTGATCTGAGTGATGATGGCATCATCGGATTAGATTTCGCTGCGTTGTACGGTGCAATGTTGGAACCTTGTAGGGGGATGTTAAAGATAGAACATCCATACAAGGTGGCCGTACAATGCGTGTTGAGAAAGGTATCTTCTGTAGCCTCGGTGGTACAGACGGTTAAGATACCCCCAGGACAGACATGTGATGTGCTGTTTTCGAGTGACAGTATCTTCCGAGACCAGATGGCGGTGGTTGAACCCGATGTGGTGAGACTTGCATCAATTGGACTCGAGAGTGCAGATACTTTCGTAGGCAGTGGCAGCAGGAATTTAATTCCTATTTCGAATCCTGGTGGTGAAGTCCGTTATCTGATGAAAGGTACTCCCGTGGGGCAGGTGGTCGTTGCACAGGCAAGCACCAGTATACTCTCAGAAGATACCAAACCGAACCTTGAAGGGATGTCCGATTTGCGTCTGGAACTCCAAAAGTTGGTGGACGATTCAAACTTGGTGACGGGGGACCAGAAAGATCAGTTGAGACGGGTATTGATTGAATATGATGCAGCCTTCGGGGAGCCCACTGGTTTGGGGCGAACTGATAAGGTGCTACATTCCATCGCTACAGAGGACGCTGTACCTTTCAAAATCCCTTATAGACGCCTACCTTTGAAGAAGAAATTGATGGCCGAGAAGGAAATCGCTGATCAGCTGAGATTAGGGGTGATTGTTCCCAGCACTAGCCCCTGGTCCAGTCCTGTTCAGATGGTGACTAAGAAAGACGGCACAATTCGCTTCTGCATAGATTATCGAAAATTAAATGGCTGTACTAAGAAAAACTCCTATCCTCTCCCCCGTATAGACGAGACTATTGATTCCCTGGGCGGAAACCAATGGTTCTGTACGCTGGATTTGCAATCCGGATACTGGCAAGTTGGAATGAAGGAAGAGGATCAGGAAAAAACAGCTTTTTCGAGCCATGTCGGTCTTTTCCAGTACAATGTGATGCCGTTTGGATTGTGTAACGCCCCTGCAACATTCGAAGCCATGATGGAATCTCTGTTGAGTGATCTGTTATGGAAGGAGTGTTTGGTGTACCTGGACGACGTAATTGTCTTCAGGAAGACCTTCGAATCGTGCCTGGCTACTTTAGTCAAAATTTTCGAGAGGTTGATAACCCATGGTTTGAAATTGAAACCAAAGAAGTGTCACCTATTTAGGACTTCTATTAACTATCTCGGTCGGATAATATCCACTGAGGGGGTTAAGACGGATCCTGAGAAACTGGATGTTGTATCGGAATGGGAAAAGCCAGAGGGACCTAAAGACATACGGTCCTTTCTGGGCTTCTGTAGTTACTACAGAGACTTCCTACCGGGGTATGCCAGAATAGCTCAGCCTATGCAGGCTCTAGCTCACTGGACTCCGGGTAGAAGGAAGGAGCCTTTCCCATGGGGTCCGGAACAAGATCTAGCATTCGAAGCCGTGAAGAACCTATTTCGAACCACCCCAGTTTTGAAATATCCAACAGCTGATGGACATTTCATACTGGACACAGACGCCAGTAATGACAGTATAGGTGCTGCTCTATCCCAGGTGCAAGAGGGGATAGAAGTGCCACTGGCTTTCGCTAGTAATACCCTCAATAAGGCCCAGAGGAATTACTGTACCACTAAGCGCGAATTGTTGGCGGTAGTGGTGTATACGAAGAAGTTTAAGCACTTCCTTTGGGGAGGTGACTTTACTTTACGGACAGATCACTCGTCCTTAAGGTGGCTGTTAAACTTTAAGGAAGCAGAAGGAATGATCGGTCGATGGCTGACCCACTTGTCCGAGTTCGGGTTGGAAAATAGCCAAATCCAACACAGAGCAGGGAACAAGCATATCAATGCTGATGCCCTTTCGAGAAGACCCATACGGAAATGTTCTAGAATGGATTGCGATGATTGTGGAGCCCATAATGCTGTAATAGCTGGAGTTCGAATGCCGTATGATGTAGGACATTCTAAAGCAATGGAATGGTCCACCGAAACTATCAGGCAATTCCAGAAGGGTGATGCTGTCATTTCGAGACTAATAGAACAGGTCTCCAGTGGTGCCCAACCACAAAGACCAGCCATTTCGATTGAGAACCGGGAAATGAGACAGCTACTTGCTCAATGGTCTGAGCTAACTGTTGTTGACGGTATCTTATGTAGGTGGAAGATAACACCGTACAAGGCCAAAATTCGGCAAATCGTGATACCCACAGCTATGCGAAGGGACATCATGTATTTCGTACATGGACATCAGACCAGTGGACATTTGGAAAGAAGCGCTCCCTTGCGCGACTCTCCAGAAGGTATTACTGGCCTGGCATGAGTAAAGATCTGCTTAGGTGGATCTCTACTTGTCCAGATTGTTGTCTGAGCAAACCAGGTGAAGGCCTGGGGAAGTTGCCACTAACTCAAGAACTTTGGGGAGTTAGATTTGCACGCATAGCGGTTGATATCATTAGTGGCCTAAAAACCACTCCTGATGGAAACACGTGCATGATGGTGATCTCCGACTACTATTCGAAGTATACTAGAGTGTTTCCTCTGAAAGATCACAAGGCTCATACATGTGCTCGTGCATTTGTAAAGGGTTGGGTGCTTCATCTAGGCGTACCCTTGATGTTGCATAGTGATCAAGGCAGAGAATTCGAATCTGAGTTATGGGCAGCAATGTGCCATAACCTTGCTATATGCAAAACCAGAACGAATCCGTACAGGCCTCAGTCTGATGGTCAAGTAGAAAGGTTCAACAGAACCTTGATACAAGTCCTGAAGCCTCTGGTCAACAGTCAGATGGATGATTGGGACGAGCAATGCGAGTTTGTGGTACATGCTTATAATAGTACGGTGCATGCTTCCACCGGTTGTTCCCCCAATTTGTTAGTATTCGGAGAGGATTTGATTATGCCTGCTGACTTGGTGTTTGGCGTAGCTGGGATAAACGCTGAAACACCCTGTCAGGTGATGTTCGTGGAGGCATTGAGGGATCAATTCAAGTCCGCATACGAGATGGTTCGATGTGAACTAAGCAAATCTGCTTCATGGCAAAAAGTGGGCTATGACATAGGTTTGAAACTTAGGTCCTTTCGAGTGGGGGATGAAGTAGTTAGGCTACACGACCCCCTACAGCAGCTAAAGTTGTCACCCAACTGGGATGGTCCCTTTACTGTGGTTCGGATTGTTTCAGAATCCACTGTGGTGATCAAATCCTTGTTGGGACGCCTGTATAAATCCAATGTAGCTCGCCTACGTCGGTGGCAGGGTGATGCTTCAGCGCATTCGAAGCCAGGGGAGCATTCGAAGTCAGATAACACTGAGTGGAGAGCGACCACCCCGAAACGACGTGGTCCTGGTAGACCTAGGAAACTAGTGATACCCTCAGATGAGAAAAAACCTATGCCTCCTGGTATTGGTAAATTAAAGCGGGGCCGGGGTAGGCCTAAAAAAAATTTACCAATTCGAGCTTCTAGCAAGAAGGATAAAAAGTGCGGAAAAAAAGTCTCGGCAAATGAAGGTCTGAAGGGGAGGAGGGCTGTCCAATTGACTACTGGACTTCCTGTCGAATCTTCCCGGACGACCAGGTCTAAAGAACCCAAGGTGGGGTTAAGGCGCAGTCCACGGCATAACCCGGGGACTGCTGTGACCTAATTTGTATACACAACAAGAAGTTTCGATGCCATGATGGTAGTACAGACCTAATTGCTGTCGAGTGAGCAGAGCTAGGGTGGGTGTTGATCATGAACGTCCCCGAGGGTGGCAGACGGAACTATCCGGCGGGTATTCTTATGTTACCCGTAATGACATTTGCCTACACTCCTGAAGAATTCATGATTAGCGGTATCCCTGGTACTGTGGAACTGACTCAATAAGGATTACACTCCGGTGAGCTACCCGTTCGATTAGTGGCGGGAAACGCGAGCGTCTCCCGCCGTGTTATCCGTCGGAAAAGGGCTATCCGGTGAAGCGTGAACGCTGATTGGTTGACCTTTGCTCCCGCGGCGGGCGTGGCATCACGAGACAAGAAGGGCGGTCGCCATATTGGATCAGTGCCAAGAAGACGCACGGACGCTGCAGGGCAAAGGAGGAGGAAGAAGGGACTTGTAGTCGACCAAAAGTCTCCAAAACCACATCATAATACACGCCAACCTGGTTAGTTCCCGCTCATAGTGTCATTAGGACACGCGGAGCTTCGTACTCCGCAAATCTTCGATTATTAAACTTCGTTTTCGTTGAAAACATTCGACTGCGATGGAGGAGCAGTACACCCCCGGTGAGGGCCTCCAGTCCGACGAGATAGATCTGTTCAGGATGGACGATGGCCAATTCGACAACGCTCATGAGTCGGATTATGAATCTGCCTCTGAATCCACCGGGAGTGCGGTTACCGTTCGTGTGGCGGGGATTGGCTCCTATTCGACGGCTGATCGGGACAGCATGGCCATGCCACCCCCGGCTACAGTCAACCTAGGGCCGTTGCCGTGGCGCAATGTCCCAAAATGTGTTGCTTCGAAAGACATAGACAATTCGACGTCAACCCGGCTTAACGCAGCAGGTGATGAGGAAGAGGACGAGATGCCGGAGTTGGAAGAGGTAAGCCAGAAATTGCCTATCCATGCAGTATCTGACGAAGAGATGGAGGACGTTGTGCGAACATCGCTGGCCCAGCAACAACTTATTGAAGTGCTGTCGTGCGAGTCGCCATTCGATTCCTCGCTGAAACTACATCCCACACTGATGTCGATGATGTTGGACAGGCTGGGAGAGGAGGGTTTCTATCGTTACGATCCCACCTGGTTAGACAGTTACGGAGGGGCGATTCGAGGGGCTTTTAAGAATGGAGTCTTCAGTGACATTCTGTTAGAATGTGGTACAAACTTTCGGCATCTCCAGCAAGCCAAGGCTATGGAGGAAGCAGTGCCCTCAAGTGATGGGAGCACGACCAGTACGAAGGGGAAGAAAAAGAAATTTACCAAGACCAAAGGTAGTCGTAAAACTTCCAACACTAGTACTCCTCCAGATACTCCACCTATGTTCGAGGTATCCGGACCTGCCCCAGTTCAGTCCGAGTGCTCTTCGAGTACTTCCCAGTCGGCTTCAACATCATTCGAAGAACCAACTACTACCACCGGGACTACTGAGTCTCCATCCGAATCTCTTCCGAAAGCTCCGGGACCTTTACCAGTCCCATTCGAGGGAGACTCGGCTAGCGTGGAGTTGGCTCCGCGGGAGATCCATTCGGATACCTCAGGATCAGTTGAGCAGGAAGCTCGTTATGCTCAGGTGGTCAGAGAATCCGATGAACTCAGGGCAGCCAATGAACAGTTACGGCTAACTCTGGAAGCTATGCAAACTGCCCCCAGAACGCCGATGACTCGAGCCCAGTCCTGTAAGAACCCCAATCCACAACAAAAAGGACGGTCCTTATCCGACGCTTCGGATATGGAGGAGGTCCCCTTCGAACTTCCAAAGAGCCAGAAACGGAAGGCGAAGAAGAGTGAGGCACGACAGCCCTGTGTCCCTCATCCTTCGCCTCCCCAAACTACTGCGATTAATATGTCCCCAACCGTGAGGTTGGTGGACGTAGTATCCGGTACGGCCTCTACCCCTTCGACGCCTCCTAGGGCACCCACCCGGACGCATTCGACCCCTCCAGTAACTCCGACCAAGACTCCAGTGCAGGTCGAGGTGCCTGCATCTCCGTCCACGTCCTCCGAGTCAGGGCATTCGAACACGCCACCAGTGGTTTCGTCGCCCCCTCCAGCTGCAGGGGCAGGTGCCTCGGCAGACGTTCCAGGTTCTCGGGTGGAGGACATGATTTGGCGCAATGCCAGTGGGGGCTTCAAGAAATTTAGGCCCGAGTGCATGGAACACTGCAAGCGATCGAGGGAGATGTATTCGTGTCCCAAAGAAACGGACCATGAAGGATTGTCTGATGACGAAGAATGGATGAGATCCAATATGGGTTCACCCAGTTCCTGGTCATGGACAGAAAACTGGTTCGGTCGGCTGCTGGATCGAAAACAGTTCCCCGAGACCTACTACAACCATGAGGGCCGCCCCAAAATACGATGGGCGATGGCCCGGTACAAGGAAGGGGTAAGGGAGGATTGCCCATTCGATTCCTGTCGCAGCTACTACGTACACGAGAACCGCCCCATGCCTACTCGTCTTCGATTCATGCGACATCTCGTGGAAAAGCACATGCACCACCGTGCGATGTATGTCTGCGCTGATACTGGCAAGGCAAACAAAAGGTGTTCGGGAATGTGGACCCCCCGAAGAGGCAGAGTGATCGAGCACCTGATACAATGTCATGGCCAAGCCATGATGTTGGCCAGAAAGAACGTTGGAGATCTCCATGCATCACTGGTGGCAGGCCTGGACAAAGTAAAGTTCGAAACCATCACGATTGAGACCTTCCAATTCGGAAAGGTCCAATTAACCCGGAATTCGAAGCAGTCAGCTGTCTTCCAGCGTACAAATCGACGTGGTCGACTGGACCTGAACGACACCTTGTACAAGGAGTTGTACGACTGGAGAGCGGCCAACCCCCTTCCAGGGAAACGAAGTGAGAACAGGAGTCCAGCCACTTCCGAACCTGACTGTAAAAAGGTCAAATCGGAGGTTCCGGCTCCGAGAGCTCCAACTGCAGCACGAGGGCGCGCGACAACGATTGAGCACCGGTCCCCACTGAAGGACTTGCGTCCTAACTATGGTCCGGACTTCTCAGCCCCCAAGGGTCGCTCCCAGCTGCAAACCCTTCGTCCTCTGACCCCTGGTAACCTGGCTAGTAGGGCTGAGTACCCTTCAATGGACTTTCCTGGTCCGGAGGTACAGACTGAGAAGGATCCGTACAAAAATCTCCCTACGGGCATCTCTGTAATGGATGCCATCCGCCAACCGGACTCACGGGACGTGGAGATGGCGGATTCGGATCACTTTGTGCTGCCTGGGAAAAAGGACTTGGTGGTCACTCCTCGGGCAGAAGATAAAGTGAAACCAAAGGCTGACAGTTCTACAAAGTCGGTGGGGCGTAAAACCCCTGCTACTAGTGCGGATTCCACATCCATGAAAACTGAGCCTGTGGTGGACCCGGTTCCAGTGACCACTTCGAACCCAGTCACCACCACACCCACGACAACTACTGGAGGAGGGAAGGCAGCAACTGTTGCAGCCACCCTGCTCACCACCACTACCACCACTGCCACTGTGCCCTATAAGCCCAACGTTCGTGAGGAACCGGCAGTGGATCCAAACAAGTGGTATGACCTGATGATAAGTGGTGAAAACATTCGGCCGAGGGTACAGATTCCGAAGGACTACTTCGAGCCTCCGAAGGCTCCGGATGCAGTGCTGCATAAGGAGCTATACGAACGATGGTTGCAGGAACACCTGGCTGGCATGCAACGATATGCAGCCGGTGTGGCGAGAGCATCAGCTGACTATGCCATCACCATGCAGGGCAAGGAGGTCGAAAGGCTGAGGAAGATCTTCGAACAACAACGGATTGACGAACAATCGGAGCCAGATAAGGTGATCGAACTCACCAAGCAGCTGGCACAATCGAAGAAAGAACTCTCAACAGCTCGTTGTCTGCAGAAAGCTGCAGAAGACACTCTGGACGATCAGGCCAAAACTATGAAGGCGCTGAACGTTAAGTTCATTCGGGTATTCGGGATAGGACTCACCCAATGGAGTGGGTCACTCGAAGAACTCCAGAGCTTAGTGAAGGACTTATAAGCTAACTTGAGTGTTCGGCTGTTCGATTGTGTGATTGAGGACTTGTGCATATGATGCTTCGATGATACTGTAATAATTGTGTTGTTATTATAAAACATCCATGATTAAGGTCATGATTCGAAGGTAAACATAAGCCAGGTGTAAAATGCATAATTGTCAAGAAATGTCTTCGTTGTCTAAAAAAAAAGAAAAAAAGAAGGGTGTTCATACTTTAAGTAGTATAACTTATACTACATACTATGATTCGAACCAAAACTGTACATAGTGTTCAATACCTACCTTTATCTCCAAAAATTTTCTTTTTGGACATAACAACTGGTATTCGAATTTCGAGAGTATATCTATTTTTAAGATATAAAGTCACATATCGGTTTCCTCATATGGAGGCTAATATCACTACATTCCTTGGTTATAAGAGTTAATGTCACAACTATGTTGGTTCCAAGTATTTTATATAATTCCAATAGTTCACGTAATTACCTCTCCAGGGACGGTTCGCCCACATAAATATTTTCGAGCCATCACTTCTGTGTCATTCCGTCCTAAAAAAGTCACATATTGTGCAATCTTAACTTACCTTAAAATGATTAATGTAGTAACCAATATTGTATCTCAACGAAAACCATACAGAACTGTGATCACTATAGTTAGAAATAGTATAGAACATATATATTCGTATATTCATATCTTTATTAAAGATGGATACTCACGTATCTATCTTGTCGTTATAGTGTTGGATCTGTAAGATCCCTGTTTTGTACATAGAAATGTAAGTGTTGTTTGGTGTAACAGGTAAAATCTAAAAATCTATAATTGTACTTTCTACATGTATGTGTAAAAACGTATATCGTACCTTCAAATGTACCCCGGTATTGTCATCATGTACACTGATATTATTCTCCCATATTCGAGTATATTATATTATATCAGATGTATTTCGACCCTTGTTATAATCTGGTGGGGGTGATGTAGGGGCACGAATAATACGTGTACATGTAAGGTCCGTGGAGTCAGAGCGGTAAGTGCCTCCAACGGACACTAGGTGGCAACACCTAAGCCATGTTCTTTCGGTTATCCGGTAGCGGAGCCGGGCAGGGCACTCCAGACGGCGCTACGGAGGAGTGCCACGTCGACACTGCTTGGTCCGCGCTCAGGGTATATAAGAGGCCGAGGTTGGCTACCTCACCAGTTCGTCCTAGGACGAGCTCTGACCCACACCTTTCGTACCTTCGCTTTGACAGGGGCACCTACACCCCTCCCACGTTATGGACTCTGCACCAGCCATGCTGGCACAGGGCTTAACTGTCCGGTATCGCTAATGCTTCGAACTATCGATAGAATCCTGTGTGTCTTCGAATGGTTGAAAGACCAAGTGAACCGAGTGGAAAACCTTCGTGTACTTTTGAGGCTGTGATCGAATAAAAACCTGTTGCATTCAAACCGAATTTGGAACCTGTGTCCGTGTTGTACGCATATGAAACCCCTACACAAATATACCGGAAAAGAGCAGAATTATGCCCCTTGAAATAATTTGGTAGATCAACCCCATCAACATACATGTATTATGTCCTATCGTAGTGCAATTAATTCAAATACGTTTGGTCAAATCTCACAAACACTGGCTTGTGGTTCAGTGCAGATTGGCAAACAGTGCCTTACAGCAGCATTCCAAATTGAATCTTCATGAACTTTCTAGAAAAATGTCATGTCTATTTTATTTTCTGACATCCTTCCTTGATCCATAGCACATCTTGGGCTAACACCAACCTCATCACAACAACTGCAACATCAACCAGATCAAGCACAAGAAGTACAAGTCTTCATGAAGATATTCACAGCAGGCAAGTGTTGGCCATACAGAAACAGCTAGACACATTACATGCAGGAATAATGCTGCCTAAGCAAGATGACCAGTGGAAGGCACCGTTCATAATTTTTTTTTTTAGTTTGCTCAAAACCGTGATAGTATCCAATTCAGTTATAAATATCCTTTACACATGATAATATTCATAGGGTAATTGATGATGGGTAATAGATGATTTCGTATGAATCTGAGCTTGTTTTTTTTTTGGTAAATACTTTTACTGTTTTTGACCAACTAGGAAAAGTGGTCAGTTAGCCATGCAGTCTTCGCAGTTTCCTAACCACTACTCTGATGTGGACAGGTCACATCTGAAATATTCAATTATTACTCATCCAATGACCCCTAAAACTGCTCTGTATTGGCCCCTTAAACTGCCTGTCTTTATTGGCTCCTTAAACTGCCTATATTTATATGCAAGGAACCAGCTTCAGCTGCAGGTCTCACAATGTAGAATCACTGCAGCCCGCTAGTGCAGAATAAGACTTCAGGCTGTGTCTCACGACCTTGGGACAATGTTTTTGTCTCTGACCAGGTGCCGTCTCTGACCAGGTGCCGTCTCTGACCGGGTGCCGTCTCTGACCGGCTTGGCTTGATAAGGTCAAAATACTAGCAGTAGCAGCAGGAGGCTAATTATACTTATAAGTATGATTATATAACAACCGCCATAACGTTTTTCCAAATCCTTATATATATGAGTATAATTCTTTTTAAAACACCTTTTTCTGACACCTGGTCAGAGACGGCACCCGGTCAGAGCCTGCACCCGGTCAGAGACAAAAACATTGTCCCAAGGTCGTGAGCCACAGCCTTCATATCTCTCTGTTAACTGAACCATCTTTTACCTTGGTAAGCCTACATCAGGTCATGGGTAAGCGCTCAAAGGAGGTGGAAGTGGGTTGTAATCCAACATAGCTTTTGACCTACACTGTAAAAAGTAAACTTGTCTCCAGACTATCATAAAATAAGCGAGTCAAAAGTTGTCTAACCTATCAGGTTACCATCCCACAAATACAATATGGAGCTGGCAAATGTCAGGCTTTGGGCTAGCACATGCCAAGTTGGTCTTCTATCTCCAGCTAGAAGATCTGCTTCCTTGTCACTTAGACAACTTTTTAACTCGTTTATTTTATGAGCGTCACTTGGAAGAATCTGGAGACAAGTTTACTTTTTGAGTGTACATTTACAACACTACTGTACTCAGAAAACAATGCCATTCCAGCTGAAGTTACATCAGGTATCTATGAAGCTAAGTGAGTGGTCATTTTTTAACAACAGGGGGGGCTGGTGGATTTGGGGGGGACCAAAAAAATTTGGACCCCTTGAAGGGGGGGACCAAAACAATTTCTCTTGAGGGGGGGGACCAAAAAAATTGCACCCCTTTTTAGTGAAAAAGCCTGTGCGCTACTATAGCTCAAAGGGGTTGGCCACGCTCAATTTCAACTTGCCTGAGGGGGGGACCAAAAAGATTTCAATCCTTCCGGTGGGGGGGACCAAAAGAATTTCGACTCACTCACGCAAAAATCCACCAACCCCCGCCCCCTTGTTGTTAAGAAATGACCAATCCCTAATTTCCTGACTCAAATCTCACACTTGCAGCGGTACAGTCCCACCGTGATGTGTACCACAGAACTCTGATGCGGGGTCGGTTATTTGACATCCCTTCACTGGATCTACCCTACGACATGGAGTGGTGTTACATGCAGATCTTAGCCACCTCAGACGAGCTGCTGCAGTAAGTAGACCTACACTGTCAGAAGTTAACGTAACTGCACAGTGAGATATACTGTAGATTTACAGTATAAAAGGGGGTATTTTTGGTTTTCAGTATCATATCCTGTTCAGCTACACTAACCCACTGTAAAACCCAGACACAGGAGGTCCTTGGCACAACATGAAATACGTTTTATTTTTCTATTTCTTTAACCCATTTGACATGCATTTCTACCAATATTGACATATAAATGTTAGCTAGTGATATTCGAATATGTATTTGTATAATCTAGATATTTTATGCACAGTACTACCCATTGTGCCCAGGTGGGACTCGAACCCATGATCTCCATATTGTGGATTACAGTAGGTGAGTTTGTAGATGTACAGTATGTAAAACTGGAAACCAAAAATACCTCCTTTTATACTGTTCAGGTACAGTACTTACTTCTAACAGTGTATTATCAAAGGTGATGGGTAAATTATCGGATCAAGGAGTGGATTGAAAATAAAACCTGTGCATACTTAAAGTTGCTACATCTAATTTGTGTGGTTAGTCGTACAGAATGTTAGTTAATAGTATCAGGTATAGTCAGTAGTGACCAACCCACTTTAGTCTTTCGATTGCTATGAGGCTAAGTATTTCTGAGTAAGGCCTTAGCCATATTTAGTTTTGCCTCATGGGTCATGTAATTTTTGAATCAGTTCATCATCTAGACTAATATCCCTGGGATAACCACTATAGACTAAGACCCGGAACATAAAGATAATCAGTGTAGTTTACAAGTGCAAAGGGTTTCATTTATATAATATGTAGTACACTCTCAGAAAAGTGAGAGTCATTGTCGCTAAAACTACCCTCACCTGAGAGTCAGGCAGTGCCTGACCCTCAGGTGAGGGTAGTTTTAGCGACAATGACTCTCACTTTTCTGTGTACCCTCACCTGAGAGTCAGGCAGTGCCTGACCCTCAGGTGAGGGTAGTTTTAGCGACAATGACTCTCACTTTTCTGTGTGTGTAGTTAAAACACTGCCAGACCGCTGTACGTAGTATATTTGTGACAGTCTAGGCGGATCACGAGTCGGTAGACGAGTATGCTCAGCTGTGACTAAGCTAATATCCTTAGTACAGGGGTCCGGAGTGGTTTAACTAACTTATGCCTCACCACTCTGTCACCAGCATAGATTGCTTTATACAGAGAGACCGTTTTCCCTTGTCTTTCCATCCAGGTGTGGCATTTATTAACCATAATCCTTTGAAGAAGTTTCCTACCCATTGGGTAAAATCAGACAACATGTCATGATGTGGATGGACCATTTTATATTTAAAACATCAGTTGTTAAGATCAATACCTGTATTTTGATAGAAATCCTGTGGACATCTCACCTGAAGCCATCCTCAAAACTAAACCAGGCAAGCCGAAACTGAAAACCGTCCTTCTGTCAGGAGACCCGGGCACCGGGAAGTCATCCTGTATCAGGTTCTACGGGCACCGGTGGAGTCAAATGAAGGCTGGAGAATCAGAGTGGGACCTCATCGTGATCCTTAATGTTTCTGCTTTGAAACTCACAGAAGGGTTGTCACCCAGGGAGCACATACATGAGGCTATAAGGCAAAGTCTGGAGGGTAGAGGAGACAAGGAGGCCATCATGACGAGTCTTGAGGATGACAGTCTTAACATCCTCATCATACCCGATGGGTTGGATGAGTGTCGCAGTGCCACAATACTCAACATGCTGAGGGAGCTTATATTCAGTTGCTACAAAGGAGAGTTGGGTTTCACAGTCCTAGCCACTTGCAGAACTGGGCTCTGCCCCATAAAGGAAGGCTTATTTGACAGAAGACTCAAAATTGATGGATTCAAAACACATGAGGGAGTAGAATATGTGCAGAGATTCTTTGAACACATCCAGAAGCCGAATGATGACACAATCTATGATTATATAGCCAACAACCAAGAGGATCTCAGTCACATACTGACAAACCCCCTGTGCACACACATTCTAAGTGTTGTCATTTCCGACGGTACCTTGACGCTAACCAAGGGGCACAGGTTAAGGTTAAAGGACCTTTTTGTAGCCATGGAGAAGTCAATGAGACAAAGACAGCTGGAAAAGTGGATACAAGAGAGTCCAGAAAACATGCCAAATAGTGAGCTTCAAAATAAAATTCAATTTTTCTACAACATGAGTCTATGGGCCCTTCTGCAAGACGTGAGAACCTTTGATGCTGATATTATGGAAACGTTTGGCATCAGTGCTGAGCACCCATACCTAACCTTCATGACAAAAACAAAGAAATACAACTCTGACCTACAAGATGTATCTTACTGGACATTCAATCATGAAATGTTCGCAGAATATTTCGCGGCATCTGCACTAGAAGCACTCCCTGGTGAGATCTGTTCGGCTCTCCTCCTAAAGATTTCTTCCGACAGCAAATTCCAAAATACTCAGAGAATCGTCTTTAGCGCTCTCAGTGGGGACATCTCACACTTGGAGCAGCTCACAGACATGATCCTGGTAAATCTCCTCACACATCAGAAATGGGTCATGTCAAATGCTAAAACAAAAGCCATTATTCATGACATCAAAGAGAAATGTAAAACATCCATTGGTGATGTTGGCATACTTGATTGCCTTAAGCCCAGGGAGAAGAATGAAATGGATGTCAGCTATGCCCAAACAGTGTGGCAGATTATAAGGCATTTCTGGGAAGATCACTGCTTGCCAACTAACTTTTTTGATGAGTATTTCTCGAGTCCCTTGCCTCATATCTACGAGTGTCTGCGGGAACTGCCTGAGGAGCATCAGCAGCAGGTGTTTGCCGACAGCCTGGGACGGGCCATGCCATCAGTCAGGTCAGTCAGCAAATATTTTCGATACTTATTTTGCACTTCTTCCTATAAGCACCAACAACTATTAGTTATATCTAAATCTAAAAGAAAACTGCATCTTTAATCAAGTGTACTCCATACCTCAGATATGACTGAGAAAGTGGTTTTCTACAAGTTATGGTCATAATGAATGTAATAGCAAGATATTATTACTTTTTTACAGGAAGACTACTCTATTCCTCGGTCATGCCATGCCACCCATTGGGTCAGTAAGATGCTATAATTTTACACTTTATATTTGTCACAGGGAAAACCTCTATAAGCAACAACTTCAGTTTATTTTCATTGGTTCCATCCATATAGAAAGAAATACATCTGTTACTTATTTGAGAAAATGATAACATAAATCCAAAAGAGGGTGTGAAATATTTTGGGGAAAAAAACACCAGCTCATTTTATAACTTATCATATATTTTCAAAATCTACATAAGGCACACAATGCCATTGGGCACACAGCCCAGGTCAATTTTGAGGCAACATTGAATCATCATTAAACCAACATTAACAACCCGTTATCAATGTTGATTCAATAATCAGTTCCCACTGGGATGTCTCAGTTATTATATCAAGGGAGTGTTTATATTTTTCACAGGGTGAGTGGTGAGATTTTGTGCAGAGGCTGTTATCAATTATAATCCAGACCCAATAATAATCCAAACACATCTGAGAGTCCAATAGCAAAATAAATAGACAGAGATGCACGATGATCTGTCTGAATGACAGGTTTCTCCATGAGTGGTGCCTTGGATCATATCACACGAGGCAGAGCCAACACACAGAAAAGAAGTCACTGTGACTCCCGACTTGATCACTGAGGTAACTCTCCCCAGGACTCTAAAGTGACTCCTTAACATTTGCAGGACTCTACAATAACTCTATAATGACTCCTATTCTAAGACTCCCTAATGATTTGGAGTCGCTTTAGAGTTGTGGGGAGAGTTACCTCAGTGATCGGGGCTGGACTCCCATTTGAGTGTTGCAGTGATTCTACTTCTTCTCTCTGTGAAGTGTGCTATGGTCCAAGGTACCACAAGTGGGAAAACCAGGAATTCAGAGTGATTAGAGTGGATAAATTATTTAAAAACGACATTTAAAGATTGGTTTCATACCTATTTTAGTGACATTATCATGGAGAAACAATATAGGAACAATGAGTATCACTTTCTCTGCGGGGGTATGAAGAATGGCCATTCTAGTACTTAAAGGGGCGTTCTCACCACTCACACTTACCACATAGTAGACTAGAACAGTACTAGAGTTGTGAGTGGGATACGTTTGGTGATTATCCCACTTTAAGCATAGTGACTTGGTTTCTCCGCATGAAATATCATCATTTATTTTTGGCAAAATACAAGATCTCCTATGCTTAAGCACTAGAAGGCCGTATTCAATGCCCCCCCCCCCCCCATTGAATACAATGTGGCCATATTAAATGGGCTGAGAAAAAATTCTCCTTTGTTAAATGGCTTCAAATAAAAAAGATAGACACAAATGCCAACTACATTGATACCTCTCTGATGTATTTCACTCGTTGGGGCTGGGGTGCATCCCACTCAGCCTGCCGCTTCATGGGATATGGCCCCAGCCCCCACGAGTGAAATACATTAGAGCGGTATCAATGTAGTTGACATTTGTATTTTTTTAAAATTTGAAGCCATTTAATGAAAGAAAAAAAGCTTTTTCTTAGCCCATTGAATACGGCCACATTGTATTCAATGGGGGCATTGAAAACGGCTGTCCAGCGTTTAAGCATAGGCGATCTTGTATTTCCAAAAAATATCATTATTCATCCCTTACAGAGTGGTGAGTGGCAGACACATTGTCTACAACACAGGAGGCAGGCGGTGGGTGGAGGTGAGAGAGGATGCACAGGGGGTGGAGGTACTCAGCATCTACTCCCTTACAGACACCACTGAGGCTGTGCGGCACTACGGCAAGCAGCACATTGCTACCTGGCTGAAGGACAAAGGCAACCCGCAAACCGACCAAATAAAGCTACACATCGGAGATGAAATAGGAACCATAAGTAAAGTATGGAGTCCCTTGGTAGCTTGGGGTGACCCCCACATGGCCAGTTCCTGTCTACAACACTGTGGTCAGACTTGCTGTCTGACATCGCTGACTGGCCAGTCACTGCTAACACACTTTCCCTGCAGTTTGATAGTCATCAACATTCTGTATTTGCCCGAGGCGTTCTTAGTTTCCCACAGTGCCTCCAGATGGAGCGTACCCAGGACGCCCTGCGGAGGACGCTGGTACCGGACGAGGGAGGCCGGCTGCGGATTGTGGTGAATCAGGGACGTACAGGTATTGGGGGTCTGTTAGCATGCAATACAAGCTTTATTACACGATCAAAATACATTTATCTAACCCCCTACCATATTTACTTCTTAAATAAGCGAGTTTGCATCTTAAATCGGCGAGTTTGCATCTTAAATCGGCGAGCGGTTTGTTTACATCGGTGCTATTGTTGTAGATGTCACGTGATAAAATGCTGCCTTATGATTGGTCTACAACCCCAAAAAGCATACCACAAGCCCGGGTGGTATGCAAAAGCATACCACACCCCCAGTTGGTACATTTTCCTTCATTTTCTTAACACAGGACCAATAACGTTAGGTCGTGTAATAAAGACTGGTACCTCCTCCAGGACCTCCTCCAGGTACAGCTGGTGTACCTTACTGCTACAGACACAGCTCCCACACAGGAGCAGAGGGAAGGTGTCAAGCACCTCAATCAGTTGGTACACAATGGCTGCAAACTGCTTCTTGATTGGTTAGTACACAAATGTGAATCCCAGTAATAAGGCCAAAAATATAAAAGGTGTTTCAGGTTACATGGTCTGAAAATCTAGGGTAGGTAGGTTGGATTTAAGAAAAACACTTTAACGTGAAAAGCACCCAGAAATTGGCTCGCAAACTTTAATGTCGACTCACCGACTCACGCCTTGACTCATGGACTATAAAATCAACTCTGAAAATGACCTAGAATTCTAATATTTGTCCAAAATGGGATAAAAAATTCTGGTCGGCACTGTTTTGCTAGGTAGGGTCCGGTAACCTGAAACACACCTCTTTTTTATTTGGCCTGATATAGAAAAAGACCTTTGAACGGTCCACAAGTGTTAGTCTGTTGTTGAGTGTCAGTTGCATTGAATTAGGCCTTAGGTCGAGTTGAATGCAACAAGTGAAATAACCAGTAGAAAATGCAGGCTTCCTTTTTTAAACAAATGTCACTGCCGTACACCATAAATAATGGCTATTTGCATGCACTGAAAAAGTAAACTTGTCTCCAGACTCGTCGAAGTGACTATCATAAAATAAAGTCAACAACTGGTCAAAAGTTGTCTAACCTATCAGGTTACCATCCCACCAAGTAAGTCTTCTATTACCAGCTAGAAATCCGCTTCCTTGTCACTTAGACGAGTTTCTTTTATGACCGTCACTTGGAAGAGTCTGGAGACAAGTTTATTTTTTGAGTGTGATTTAGGTGTAGTTCAGCCATAAGAGGATGTACTAAAACAGCTAGCAACACCAAACTATTGCTGCTGTGCAATAGTCGGGGACCAATATACTCTTGGACTACCAAGCTATAGATGTGGAGTTAGATTAGAGTTAGAAAGAAATGGGGGGAGATAAAGAATATTCCAACACTAATATATATTACAAACTTTTAGATTAAATTTGTTTAAATCATTTTGGTCATTTTAAATCAACTGGTCAAAGATTATTAACTTGTATCGATCTCATGAGGCACAGCCCTAGAACAAGCATGAACAGCAAGTATGGTTTGCACGTTTGCACATTTGTAACTGAACAACAAACCTTGTGTGCTCACCCAGAACATTTGTGGCTCGGTCTCACGACTTTGTAACAATTAGATAGTTTTTGACCTGGTGACGTCTTTGACCGCGTGACGTCTTTGTCTGGCTGAAGTCTTTGACCGGGAGGCTAGAAAAGGCCATTTTTTATATTTTTTCATGTATTTTCCATATCTCTACTATTTGAGAAAATATGCGGATGGTTATTGCATAATACTTTGGACAGTGTAGCTCTTCAAAGTCCACATGATGAAGAATGTGTGGTCTTTGACCAAGCAGAGGAAAAAGTATTAAAATATATAAAATGTTATTATGCTCGTAAAAGGGCCTACATATGAAAATAACAAACTTTAAATAAATTTCCTTTGATAAAGTGTGAAAATATCCTTTGAGTTTTACCACCCATTTCTTACTATAAAAGACGTCACCCGGTCAAATACGTCAACCGGTAATAATAACTGATGCTTGTACTTATGTTATCGTACAGGTAATTTAAACTTATACAAAGGGGTGGTTGAAGTCCAGAAGCATATTCCCTAATATTAGCACCCAGAACAACAATGTAAGAAGACTACTCTAGAGTTTGATGATTAAATAGCACAAATGCCAATTCCTCTTGATTGTGCACAAATTAACTATGAATATAATCTGAAAAAAAAGTATTCTTCCAGTGAACTGGAGCAGTGGAGACTAGCGGTTTGTGAAGAGGCATCAGACTGTGGAGAGGGATCTGAGGATGAGAACAAACCAAATCTTGCGTCAGATGAGTTGATGCCAGATAAAGAAGATGGAATGGAGTCGACTGAATCTAAAGATGACAGTAATCAGTCCTGCTGCAGGGGCTGTACGCTGATCTAGTGTGTATGCACAAAGACAACTTGCTGCTTCATGTAATGATGTATTCACCTGGTGCATTCAATTCCCTTCACGGCCTCAGCTAGCCCTTTGTGGGTGGATAGGGCTCCTAGGTGCTAGGCCATGGGCGCGGTCATGTCTATCCCCTGGTGCCTTCTTAGGTTGTCTCTAGATGGGGCCTAAGCACAAGAGAGATTTTATAAATGTATAGGACGTTGTGATCACATTTTATATCCCAATCCGAGTTATTTGACCTTGACCTTGGACCTATGACCTACAACATCCAAGATTCTATGTCCTTGATTTCTGATACGATATAATGCACATTCAGAGATTTCTAAATGCTTTTTGGCATCATTTATACAATTTTTCATGATTAAAAGCTGTTTTCAAACTTCTTATTTTCAATGCTCATTTGCCAAGTTTGTACGACTTTTTTCTTTTTACACTCACCAGGGCTGTTATCTATACAATCACAGCTTTCCATTGATAGCTAGTTGTCTGCTATCATTTTTCGGTGCAAGGTGGCAAGGTGTTGGGCACCCTAGTGCTGCAGCACTAGTAGGTTAACTGCATGTAAATTGCTGACGGACAGACGTTCAATTAGCCAAAACATGCTCAGCTTACATGTGGATAAAAGAAATATCTCCGAATGAAGGCACATGGGAAACATACTAAAGGTTTCCTTGATATTGAAAGCACTCATATTACCTAGTGCTTATTATAAGGCTGTACAAGTTTGGAATAATTTGAAGCCTTCCTATATGTTGATCGATGATGTCAATTCCTTCAAAATCACAATCAAGAAGGACTATCCTACCGGTTTATGTAATTTATTCTATATAAAGTAGATATTTTGAAGCATAGTAACGCCCGGGCTTTTTGGCTCTAAACAGGTTAAATTATTTTGACCCCCCCCCCATGAGGGGTCCAAATCTTTTTTGCCCCCCCCCCCCGGTCAAGGGGTCCAATTTTTTTGTCATGATATATTTGTCAATACAGACCGCCCTCACCCCCCACTATTGTGTAAGGCTTTATGAGTAACCCCTTTATGATGCACATACATGATGATATGAGAGAGGTTAGGCCAGTTCAAGATAAACAACAAAGATGTTAAGTCATTCTTGAAGACTTTTATTCCAAGACATGCATGTACAACGAACAATACAAACTGGTAATAACAAAACTTTGTCAGAAGCTGCTTTACACTTAAAATTCTTCTGTGATTGATTTTTATAATCTAAAATTGGCCAACTCTATACTAGGAATAGAGGCATTTTATCAATGATCCTGGACAGGAAAGGCTTTGCATATTTTTATCTAGTTTTCATGTATCAGATCCAAATAAAGTAAAACTGGTAAAATTATGAAGACCATTTGCAGCTAGAAGTAGCCACAAATATTCACTTGAGTTCAATAATCATATAATATAAGTAAACATTATCAATGCAAAGACCTGATGAATTGAAATATGTACAAATCACCATATGTTAAATTGCTTATCTCTGGTCTAATTAGGTGCATCATGTAAAATTCTATGATCCATTTGAAGGTTACCATCTATGAGTCTCAAACGTTCTTCACTTCTTTAGAATTTGTATACAAGAGGCTACATACACATGAAATACATGATTCATTGACTGTACTGTACAACAACTATGTTGCATGTTGTAGATTCACGATTATGTTGAAATAGGTCTAACAACAATGGCTAAGAGAATGGATAAGACCGGACAGTAACAAGGTCCTGTGTTAGGGGAGAAGATGTCAAGAGGTTCAGAGGGCAACTTGGTGTCAGCTTAATTGTACCATGTGACCACTTTGGTGCTGTGACGTCATTGACATGGAGGTCTGCTGTGACAGTTCATTGTTCAATTGTTAGTATAAAGAATGTTAATACAAGAGGCTAAATAATAATAGCCATTAACTATACTTGAAAGCAATGACTATAATTCATGTTGCAGATTCACAATTATATTGAAATAGGCCTAACAAGAATCGCTAAGAGAACTGAGAAGCCCAGGCAGAGAGGCGGTGGTGGGCCGGGTGCAGTGTTGTGAGAGCCAATAGCGTCAGCTAGCACATTGGTGTCAACTGACATGTCACCAGCTGCCTTGTCACCAGCTGCCTTGTCACAGGTTATTACTGTGGGCAGCAGCTGAGATGTCATTGACATGGATGTCTGCTGAAACAGCAGCCCTACCACACCATTCCTGTACGGCGTCACACTGTGCTCCTGGCTGTCGTAAATGACGACCTCCTCAGGTATTTCTGCTGTGTCAAAGTTGGGTGTAAATAAAACCCTCCATGGAGTATGCCGGCAGTAATATAGCAGTGGGGAACTGTTGAGCAGGACGGCGTTGGTGATGGTCTGTCCTAGGCGGCCCTGGGTGTACCACAGCATGGGGCCCATGTCATTGATGTAAGCTGTAATGATGTAAACCTGTGGGAGGACAATGCTGAAGGCATGCAGGTTCTTAGATGTACTCTCTTTGTTTAGTGATACCAGCGACTGATAAGCCCCATGCTTTGACATTGGACCTGGCATGAATTTGATACCAGTGGGAACAACTTTTAAGAAAGTGACAATTGATTGTTGCAAGTTCTTAATTGCCTCCTCAACATTGAATGACTCTCTGTCTTGCTGTATGGACACTATGATGACAAGTTCTGCCATGGAAACGTGTGCTGTCGGGAACTGAGGACTCCAAGATGGTGGTGTTATTGTGGGTGGTACAGGTAAGGGGGTGCAGGCCCCAACAACAAGGTTATTTAGCCTACCAAGCTCACACCCTGGTTTTCTGTCTATATTGACAAAAGTCTGATGCCCCATTGCCTGTGATCTTTTTTCAACCATAATCAACATTTCCCCAGGATTTACTCCTGGACTGTTAGTGTCATGGGTCTGCTGGTGACTGCATGTGAAGTTCAGGTCAAGTCTGTAACCATTGCAGAGTGCACAAAAGGAATTCTTGAAGATTATCAATTTGTCCACCTCTACTAAGGTGATTGATGATTTAAAAGACATGCAAGCCTGCTCATGTTTTTCAAACTCAACAAGACTGTGGCGCAGAGTTGCATTGCAAGATTTTACAAAGTTTGGGATGGTTAGAAATCTTTGCATGGGTGGAGGTGGGTCGAAACTATAGGACACTTTGCAAAATTTGTGACCATACTCTAGGAAATATTCCGACCCATAGGTAGCAAGGATAATGATGGACTTGACGCCCTCTATATAAGGACATATGTGTGTTTTTGGCCAGTCGTATCTGGTGTTGAATTGATCTCTACAATATAAACATTCTGTGTCTTTGATCAACCACCAGGCGCCGTCACCATTAAGTGTTACAACAGTTTGTAAGGTAGCGTTCTCTGAGCTGTGCCCCGCAACACACTGCTGTGTGGTCGATGCATTCATGCTGGGGTCAGAACAGCCTACTACCACGTCCACCCAAAGGGCGCTGTTACCATTCCACATTCCCACCATCTCATATATTATATCATATGGCGCAACTTCTTTCATTAGGTCTAAAATAGTAGTTTCTGCAGTCTTGGCTTCTCCTTGGTGAGTACCGCTGCAGATTTCCACAAAATCGTAGCAGCAGTCTCCAAACTCCACACACCAAGGGTCACAGTTACAGTCATCAAGCCCATTGACACTAATAATGGTGCAGCGGTTTTGACAGCTATGACGAGAGCATACAACAAGATCTTCTCCAAAGAGGTGTATCTTAGTTTGACGTTGTAGATTGTGATGCAACTTCTTGTTTGGTGAAGGCGTGGTGGTGAAAGAGGTTTGTGTGTCCGGGACAGACACATATGTAGCCTCAGTGACAGATGTGTGTCCAGCCTCAGTGACAGACGTGTGTCCAGCCTCAGTGACAGATGAATGTCCAGCCTCAGTGACAGATGAATGTCCAGCCTCAGTGACAGATGTATGTCCAGCCTCAGTGACAGATGTATGTCCAGCCTCAGTGACAGATGTATGTCCAGCCTCAGTGACAGATGAATGTCCAGCCTCAGTGACAGATGAATGTCCAGCCTCAGTGACAGATGTATGTCCAGCCTCAGTGACAGATGTATGTCCAGCCTCAGTGACAGACACATGTCCAGCCTCAGTGACAGATGAATGTCCAGCCTCAGTGACAGATGTATGTCCAGCCTCAGTGACAGACACATGTCCAGCCTCAGTGACAGACACATGTCCAGCCTCAGTGACAGACACAGGGTCAGCCTCAGTGACAGATGAATGTCCAGCCTCAGTGACAGATGTATGTCCAGCCTCAGTGACAGATGTATGTCCAGCCTCAGTGACAGATGTATGTCCAGCCTCAGTGACAGATGTATGTCCAGCCTCAGTGACAGATGTATGTCCAGCCTCAGTGACAGATGTATGTCCAGCCTCAGTGACAGACACATGTCCAGCCTCAGTGACAGATGTATGTCCAGCTTCAGTGACATATGTATGTCTAGCCTCAGTGACAGATGTATGTCCAGCCTCAGTGACAGATGTGTGTCTAGCCTCAGTGACAGATGTGTGTCCAGCTTCAGTGACAGATGTGTGTCCGGCCTCATTGACAGACACATGTTCAGCCTCAGTGACAGATGTATGGCCAGCCTCAGTGACAGACACATGTCCAGCCTCAGTGACAGATGTATGTCCAGCCTCAGTGACAGATGTATGTCCAGCCTCAGTGACAGATGTATGTCCAGCCTCAGTGACAGATGAATGTCCAGCCTCAGTGACAGATGTATGTCCAGCCTCAGTGACAGATGTATGTCCAGCTTCAGTGATAGACATATGTCCTGCTTCAGTGAGAGACACATATTTAGCAATCATACCTTTAGTGACAGATGTAAGTTCAACAGATGTTTCCTCAGTGACAGATATTTCTTGAGCAATTTCAGTTGTTGCAAGTTTGGTCAGTGATGGTTGGAGGGGTGTAGGTTTTATGCCTTGAGAATAGTCCTTTTTGTCAAACTCAGCTCTAGATTCTCTAGGTGGGGCGGCGGCCCCCCCTATAGGTAGGGCGGCTCCCCCCGTAGGCAGGGCGGCGGCTCCCCCCGTAGGCAGGGCGGCGGCTCCCCCTATAGGTAGGGCGGCTCCCCCCGTAGGCAGGGCGGTGGCTCCCCCCGTAGGCGGGGCGGTGGCTCCCCCCGTAGGCAGGGCGGTGGCTCCCCCTGTAGGCCGGGCGGCAGCTCCCCCAGCAGGTAGGGCACTGGTCTCCTGCTGCCCAGCAACCCCCAGCACACATGCTGCAACAAGAACACAGCCATAAACCACTAGCGCAATACAGATTAGGGCCCCAGACGGGTAAATTCGACAAGGCGACAAGCCCCTGATTTAGCCCTTATGGACAAGGGACAAGGGCATCCTGGAGGGTGGCGACAAGGGACAAACCTACCCCTTTAAATCAACATGGGACAAGACTAATTTCTTAGGATCGACAAGGGACATTGGCATTTATTAGGATTCTTATACGCGAGTTAGGCTTATACGCGAGGTTTTAAGGTACTCTGATCTCATCCATAAACATCTTGGATGTGGTCCTACCTGTGACAATGCGCAAGCTGCTTCACAGTCAACAGTATGATTCCATATGAAATATTATGTAATTTTGAGACATCTAAGTGATTCCCATAAAGAAAACAACATGTATCTCTTAACATGATTGATAATGCTATTATATGCACTCAAGTTGCAGAACGCAAAGAGGGGCCTGGCCCTACGTCATTGCAAGTAAAATAAACGAATTAACAACAACAACAACCACATTCCCTCTATTCATACTAGGAATTCTTATCGTGCCAGTACAGTAAAATTCTGTTATAACGAAGTGCTTTGGTGCAGCAATAAATTTGTTATAAAAGAATTTCGGCATTTTAGTCACAAATATATATATAGGTGTGTAGGGTTGGTAGGGTAGGTGGGGGTAGGCGGCAGGCAGAGCTAAGACAACAGAGGGAAGTCAGAGGGTAACAGGAAATATCATAGGATTTCATGTGTATAATATGAATGGTCAAGGCGGGAACAGACCGGGTAACATCAGTAGCGCGCATGTGCGAGTATCGACTTCCGTCTTGTTCGGGTTCTGTTCGGCCATTGTGCACCGGCCCTTCACCGTGTTATGATCGTCAGCGCAAATTAGCAGAATTTTGTTGGTTTTACAGCAGATTAAGAGCTGTAAGTTGAAGAGGACTTCGGTGGGGAGTGTCTGCGAGGGCTGAGAGGTGAAAGAAGGGAAACCATACAACGTGTGAGTGTTGAGAGATGTTTGTTGGGAGGCGGTGAGGCAACTCGGTGAGTTGAGGGAGGCACCATCTTGTGCGGAACAGAAAAGTTGTCGTTGAACATTATAACTGCAGAGGGCGCTCCTAGTCGTTTGTTGTGAGAACGTTACCGTAAATGCCTAAAAAAGTGTGTACAAGTTGCAAGGAGGAGTATGATGGACGTACAAATCCGGGAAATGATACTTGCCGGCCGTGCTCGGGGGCTACCGGTGAAGATCATGATCACACTAGTAGGGGAAAGGGCCATGCGTTGTAAGCTTGGTTTTATAACACAACCAGCAGCTTTGCTGCAGGCAATACTATAAAGTGTGAACATTTGGTGCCTTGGGTTGAGCCGTGAGAAGAAAGTTGCAATAACAACATGGTGCAGGGCGGGAACATAACCACCGACCAGGACCCAACAAAATTGCCTCGGGTGAAATGCATTATGGGAGCAACATCATCATTTTTCAAGTTAAATAAATTCAAGGTGTTCCCTTGGGTCAGTAACCCATGTTTTCATTTAAGCCGATGTTTTTACCCAAAGCAATTTTGCACTATTCTATATAAGGTCCACTCTGATAAACACAGGCCTTTTAAATATTGGTAGGGGGTGACACAGGCCTAGAAATGAACAGACAGAAAATTTTGAAAAAAAAAATCTATAGTCTGAATATAATTGTGGCCCCAGAGGGGTAAAAAAACGACCTTACGACCTTCCAGGCGACCTGCTACAATAATAAAAGCGACCTGGCGACTTTTGGAGACATTTGGCTATAGTAAAAATAGTCTAAAAAAGTGACTTTGTGACCTGGAGCCCTTAATTTCGGCGACTTTCCGACCTAAGGGAGGGACCACTCATAATTTGGATACCCATGTATGCTCCCTCTAAAAATTGTCATTTCACATACCTGTCCCAGAGCTTATGGTGAGAGGTTCCCAGTGTTTTTCTTTCCTTGTTAAATGAAGTCTATTCCAATCTAGAGTTCCTCAGCTGTTTATTGGTTTGAAAGAAAAGGGAGGATTCAAATCTGCAAAATATCTGAGAAAATCGAGATTGACAAAGAAAACCCTGAGAAGGAACCTAGTACAAATAGGTACTGCATGAACGGTCACTATAAGGGTGTTTACACCACAGTTGACTGAGAAAACTAAATAAATGGCCTGACTATATTTTACATACGTGGTTGTATGTTGATGCGGTCCACTGAGCACACTCTCCTACTGTTGGTGTAAGTCAGATATGATATGCGTGATAAGCTGCATGAGTGTCAAAAGCCTTGGACAATGGTGATTATCAGCGGCTGACGCTCTGGACAATGGCCCTGTCCTTGGCTTGTAACACTCATACAGCAAGTCACTGGTATCATATCTACCATGTATGTATGCAGTGCCTTACCTTGTAGTAGCAGGAAGACAGCAACAAGGCAGCACCGAGTGCTGCCTACCTCCATCCTGAACCTCTGTCTGCTGCTGCTGCAGCCGACCACTGCCTTAAGTACCAACCACTTAAGGTGGGTCGCTACCTGCAGCCGACCACTGCCTTAAGTACCAACCACTTAAGGTGGGTTGCTACCTGCAGCCGACCACTGCCTTAAGTACCAACCACTTAAGGTGGGTCGCTACCTGCAGCCGACCACTGCCTTAAGTACCAACCACTTAAGGTGGGTTGCTACCTGCAGCCGACCACTGCCTTAAGTACCAACCACTTAAGGTGGGTCGCTACCTGCAGCCGACCACTGCCTTAAGTACCAAGCACTTAAGGTGGGTCGCTACCTGCAGCCGACCACTGCCTTAAGTACCAACCACTTAAGGTGGGTCGCTACCTGCAGCCGACCACTGCCTTAAGTACCAACCACTTAAGGTGGGTTGCTACCTGCAGCCGACCACTGCCTTAAGTACCAACCACTTAAGGTGCGTCGCTACCTATTGAAAACTCCATCCTGAACCTCTGTCTGCTGCTGCTGCCAACCACTGCAAGTAGTAACCATTTAAGGTGGGTCGCTACCGACCACCACCTGAAGCACCTACATATAGGCAGAATCAGGCACCACCTTAAGTACTAACCCTTTAACCCATTGCGCAGGTCCCTGCGCATACAGATTAAATGTATCAGAATGAGCTCATATCAAATATTTATTCAAATGTGATTCCCCCGTGCCATTTTTGGGCATTTCAAGCAAAATTAGGCATCTTATGATACTTTGAATGTTGTGTGTTCTTGTAACTGATGCTGTTTGGTATTTTTAAAATGAATTAGTACATTGGAATTATTCTCTCTATGGGTCTTCTCAGAAATATTATAGAACATATCAAGATACTTAGAAAAACTATGGGTATTTAATGAGACCTTTGAAAATACTGTCATTTTCAAAATTGCATATAGAAAATGTAATTTGGGTGCAGCATGACAGAACATGTATCTTTAAGGCAATAGGTTGTCATTAAATAGGTATGTCTGTGTATTAAGTGTATGTGCCATGTGTGAACATGAGACAGGTGAGGTGGGGTATGTCGTCACTGTAGATAACCATATGGCCAGGACCCTGATATCTGTGTTCTACAGAACAAAAAATACTAGCATACATGCACAGAGAAATCTATGCTATATCATTAGCCCTTTCATGATGGCATATTGCTTTAATGTGCTATATCCTTTGTCATCGTGATGCAAGCATGTAGTCCTAGTACGTAACTGCCAAGTGCTGTACACATGCATCATGCTGACACTATGGGCTTGATATGCTCCTGGCGGATTGATATAATCGAGTGCTATAGCAAGTTACTCATGACACATCATGATATAAATGAACATGAAACATTGAGACTTCATACCATCCTTAAAGGGTGAACTCTAAACCAGTAATTACACACACATGTATTACAAAAGCACACTATGGTGACGCCCTGTCATTATGCACTTATGATGGGGTGTGCCTAATTATAGGGGTGGATGTGATATGATGAGGTTATTGTGATACACATGATTTTATGGTCTGGGGTTAATTTTCTCTCGCAGGTGGACGAAGGGCACTACTTAACGTTGTTCCTAGCCAACAAAAATATGTTATTTTACGTCAAAATAATGCGTTTAACTCTATATACCGTTTTGCCATAATAATGAGCTATAGAGAAACCTTATATAACATTGTATAACTTTTTTTTGTTTACTGGGTTATCATGGAGATGGCCATGGCATATTGAAGGGTGTGCCCTTCTATTGACTCTTGTAATTGATGTACAATTAGGAACACAATCTACACGTTTGAGAACTTTCAGTTGGTCATACAGGATTAGTCCATGAATATTAATGTTCCAGAAATGGCGATGATAACAGTTAAAGTTGCTATATCTGATTTTGCCCAAATTCTAACGAAAGGTGTTCAAAGGGGTGTAAAATGTATTATTTAGGGAATGGAGGACAGTTCAAATCTTATCCATGTCTAAATAGTTACTTTCATTGAAGTATTTTATACATCAGCAGGTTCAATAGTATACCAACTGTATCTCAGTCTACTCCTTCAGAGTAGACTGAGACTATGGGTATGTACCTTCTTATACCTTATTGTACCAATGCTTCATCAGAGCATACAAGTACTTTTATCACATGACCTGTTGTTCCAGACTGAATACCATTCTCTGTTTAGGTACCTGTACCACAGACCAAAGGTTAAAAATCCTTCTAGATGCCTGTAAAAATCCGAGATTTCATGAACTTTAAAGGTCTAAAAGTAGGTCAAGTTAACATTCGGAGCATGTTTCATAAAATGACTGGTTTAAGTGATGTAGTAAAACTATTTGACATTTGTTGTGTCACAGAATCATGGTTAACAGACAAAATACCTGATTCTAAGGCATTCATAGGTGACTATCAATTCTTTAGATTGGATAGAAAACTGGATAAGACCGGTGGCGGTCTAATCTGCTATGTTAAAAATACACTGTATGAATATTGTAGCATTATCAGCAGTCTTACTCTTTCAAATTAAGATATAGAGTTGCAGGTTTTAAACATTACACAGCCCAAACACCGGCTACTCTCTATAATTCATGTCTATAGACCACCTGATGGAACCCTCACTCCCTGCATCAAATCCATCATTGATGCCTGCAAGAGCCCTCTTCTTGATGGCCGGGAACTCTGGGTGGTGGGTGATATTAATGTCAATCTATTAGACATTGATTGTTGGAAGACTAAACTGTATAACAAATGTATAGCAACTGTAAACTTAACTAATGTTATTAATGAAATAACCAGACCAAACCCTAATCCTTCAATCAAAGGTGGCACATGTATTGACTTAATTTCAACTACCTGTGAAATAGTGGCTGAATCAGGTGTTCTTCCAGCTTTTTATAGTGACCACCTCCCTACATTTGCCACTCGTAAAAGATATGTAGTGAAGCCGGTACAGCGTACAATGACTGGGCGCTCCTATAGACGTTATGATGTGGATGACTTTGAAGACTATCTATTCAATTTGGATTGGTCTGAATTCCATGCCACATCAGATGTTGACAGAAAGTGGGAAATAATTCTCTCATATATCACAACCTACTTGGATGAGCACTGCCCTATCAGGACAATGACTTATAAAGACCATGGTAAACCATGGATGAATAGGGACATTCTTGAGTTAATCTATGAAAGAAACCAAGTGATGTACGAATACTGTAGGAATAAGGAATATAACCCGGACCTACTGGATATTGCTAGGGGTCTTAGAGATAGGATTAATAAGCACAGCAATAGTGCTAAGGATAACTACTTTTTAGATAAACTAGATCAACTCTCGAATAATCCCACTAAATTTTGGAAGGAGTTGAATATATTACTTGGTAAAGAATCTGAGGGAACTGTTCATATTGCGTATGATCATCATATTACAAAGCAACCAGTTTTAGGAGGTGATGTTCCAAAATATATAAATGAATTTTCACTAATATTGGAAGAGAACTGTTTAATGGTCTTGGTGATGAAACTGAAGTTAGAGACATGCCTACCCCAACCAGCGGGGCTGATCCACATAGTGTACCACCAGTCTCTTTCATTGAAGTCCTGAATATTGTACAAAACATTGCCACACACAAGTCTAGTGGCATTGACCATATTTCTAGTAAGGTATTAAAGGATGCGTTACAAGTACTTGTACCCCAATTAACCAACATTATCAACACCTGTCTGGAGAAGGTTGCTTTTCCGAAAGACTGGTCCACCGCTAAGGTGGTACCTCTCCCTAAATCAGGGAATCTTAGATCCATTGGCAACTGGAGACCCATATCTCTCCTGCCAGTGCCTAGCAAGATTATGGAGAGGGCAATATACTCCAGAGTCTATGCATGGCTTGAAAATAATGATAAGCTTTCCAAGTTTCAGTATGGCTTCCGCACGTCCAGGGGGACAGGTGATGCAGTCTTCAACCTTGTCAACAATCTCTATGAAGGGAGAGACAGGGGAGAGGCTGTAGCTGCCTGCTTCCTGGACGTGAGGAAAGCTTTTGACTCAATACATCATGGAGAACTCATACATCGCCTTAGAGCAATAGGACTACCTGAAATCTACACAAATTGGTTCATAGCATACCTTTCCCGTAGAAACCAAAGAGTAATCTGTAATGACCAAATATCTGCTACACTACCTGTACCCTTTGGAGTCCCTCAAGGGTCTATACTGGGGCCTTTACTTTTCATCTGCTATATCAATAGCCTTCCTGAAATTTTAGAACACTGTACAGTTTCCATGTATGCGGACGATGGAGTATTTTATGTCAGACATCGTTCGGCATGTATAGCTGAGAATCTTTTACAGAGTGATGCCTCCAGGGTATATAAATGGTTTACGAAGAGTGGTTTATCTATTAACACAGATAAAACCCAAGTCATGCTATTCAATGGCAAACCCCATGACTCTCCTCTAGCAATAATGATGGGGGGACATAAACTTAAGACATGTGAGGAATATGAATATCTAGGAGTCACTATTGATAAGGACTTAAACTTTAATAAAACTGTGGGAAAAACCATTAGTACAGTCTGGTATAGACTGCACATGTTGTGTAAAATTCGTAAAATGATGCCTGTTACAACTGCCTGTCTAGTATATAAACAGACAATACTTCCTGTTATAGACTACTGTGGTTATCTATATACTGGCCTAACAGAAACTATTCAGAAGCGCCTTCAGCGCCTACAAAACAGATGTCTAAGAGTTTGTCTTAACACTAACTTACGTCACCCGGTTGCGGGTCTACATAAGGAATGTGGAGTAGACTATGTTGACATTAGGTTTGACCTTCAGCTGGTATTACTCGTACATAGGTACCTATACTCAGGGGTACATGTGTCAAGTGACTTTGGTATAAACTTAAAGAGGACCAATGCAGCTGACAGGATAACCAGATCTGCTAACACTGCCGAACTTACTTATCCGGCAAGTGTTAAGTTAAGCTATAGGAAAAGCCCTTTATATAGAGCTGTGACCTTATGGAACAAGTTACCACCCATTTGCAGACTTAATGGCAATAGGGATGGTTTTAGGACCATGGCGAAACCACTTATCTTGGCCTGGTCTAACTTGAGATGGCATAGACTACCTGAACCACTGGCAGTTGGTTGATGCCATATATCTGGGTCTTACATTGTCTGATATCATGCTGAGAGTGCTAGGTAGTAGGTGTATAGGGTATAGTTTTCTGGACCGCCCTACTGACTTTGTTACATCTCTTTGTGTCAGCACAGTGTGATTAGCCCAATACTATACTTGTAATACACCTATCGATTGTATCAATTCTGTACTTTGTATTTCTCTATTATATTTCACTGCATATGTCTGTCTTGTAACTCCATAGTGAATGCTCCATAGTGAATGCTTCACTATTATTACCGAGTTGATTGACCTACTCTACTATACTCTACTGTATTTATGTATACACTTTGAAATCACAGTCTGGAACACTGGAACACTGTCACTTTGTAAATAGCAATTTATCTATCTTACCATTGAATGTAATGATGCCCCAATTATGGTAAACTTAAAGGAAAACTGTTAGTCATGATATAAACTAGGCCTGCCCTTCTTGGCTATAACAAGTAGTTTAATCATACTAATTGTTGTCAATACTGGATAACTATATTATTGATGTTTGTGACCTCCTTAATCTGCACAAAATGAATGTCTCTTGGAAGCCATACTCTAATGAATTATACTGAGCCCTTGTGGTAATAATCAGTACTGGTTGTATAGATAAGAATGCTTTACAGCCAGAAGCATATTCTACACAGAAGTATGAATGTACAATGTACAATCTACGTCCTATATTATATGCATATCTGTTTTTGAAGATCGCTGTATTAGAAAATCATTTATGAAATAAATACACGTTTACAAACTCAAAAAAAGAGATCCATGGTTTACCCCTTTAAGGACGGCATGATGCCTTAATGCATGATGCCCTTGGTCGCCATGATACATGAATGCAGCCCTATTGAGTAACGCGTAGCCCTAAACAAAGCATCTTCTATCAACCTGGTAAAACATTGCACCCAGTCAAAGACTTTCAAGCTTGACCGTCATGGTTGAATTGAGGCCAAAAGCACTTTTAGTCTGTTATTTTAGTCTATGTATAGGAAAGGCTGAACTCATTCCCTGACGGCCCAGCTTTCACATTGGCCCTATCTTGTGAGACACAGCCTGTGACAGTACTGCTTGTACAGTGTTGGGAATCACAGGTGTTTAAGCGAGTCAACACCACAAAAACTACTTGTTAATTCTAACATATAATGATAACGAACGAGTGATTTTGCATACATTGGATTTTATCCTGTGAAGAACTGATGAAATACACATGTTACATTTTTATGTTAAAGTGAAGTTTGACATGTTAATACAGTGTTGGTGGGAGAACATAGATCTGCCCAAAATGCCTACGGTATAGGACATGAAGTCAGTGTTTCTTTTACTGGACACAGTATTACATATACTAAATAATGATATATATATATATAAGCAGTATTTATGTTACATTTTAATACAGGAGTAGGTGGGTGTGATCAAATAAATTTCCAAACGCCGCTGGTGTCGAGGAATGGTGGGACGCTAGTGGTGACGTCACAGACGCTGAGTTGAAATGTCCTGAAGGTGGCAGCAGCGTTTGGCGCGCCAAGATTGGCACAGGTTTTAACAAGACCTCAGCTTGTCTACAACAACCACTAGATGGTGCTAATACATACCCTAGTGGTTGTTGTAGACACTACTGATGTGTAGAGGCTATTTGTCACGTCCATGGACCTCCGTGGACTTTAAGTTGCACACCTTCCCATGTTACCCTATATCAGAGATGGGCACGGCCTGGCCTCACACAGCGCCTGCATATCTGTCACCATAGTAAATGGGCCACCTTCAAAATGCTGTTTCTGGGACATTCCCTCCATGGAATATAATTAAATTTTAGTATGTTATGCAAAAGAGGTCAGGGATTCTGAATATGTCAATGATTTCTCTGTAGGGTACACACTTTTTTCAATAAGCTGGCAAACATAAGGGTGATTTATAAAAAAATTCTGAGGTTCTGACTCAACCTTAGTTTTCATTAACAGTTGTAATTTCCTCAATCCTTTACTAAATGACCCCCATGAAGCCACTATGTGACACTAAAAATGTTAACCTTAGTAATTATGGAAAAAAAAAATTCTGAAAGTTTTGACTCCCGCCCGTCCTATTTCAAATTTTTAAAGCAATTTCTTAAATTGAAAAAAATTCTCTTACTCCCTTAAACATCCACAATTTTGTCCTCTCTAAGAATCTACAATTAGTTTTCACTTATCTATTAGCTCGAAGGAGCTCCAAGCCATAGAGTGAGGGCATGTTTTGCATTAAATTGGAAAAATTTGGCTCCGCTGATTTTACTCTGCGGCAAGAAATTTGGACTTTCCATCAAGATATGATAAACTTTCCATTGTCAAATCACCATAAAAATATATCCACAGAACCACCCAACTGTTTGCTTTAAACTGATGTGACTGGCTTCTCTGTATCATTATTTGTTCAAAAATAATCAATGGGAAGCTAAAAAATGCCCCATTCAGTATGTGTAGTCAGTGGGCTATGGATTGACCTAATTTACCCGCACTCTGCTGATAAGGGCAAGAAAGTGATGGCAGAAAATTACTCCTAACTTTTCTATTCCAAAAATTCATAGCTTTGCTTCTACTTACTACATTTTATTTATTTAAAGTACATTCTGTTGGCAAAGATTCCAGCTTTCCGATAAGCTTGCACAAAATTAAATATTTGGATGCCCATCTCTACCTATATAGCCTTCTCACTCTTCAAGCTGATGTCTTGTTAAAGCCTGTGGGCGCCACAGAGACTAACCCTCCCCCTACCATTATCCAACAATTCCACAGAATTATTGACCAATACTTGACATGAGGACGTGAACAGTAATCAGGATATATAGCGATAATTCGGTTTTCTCCATATGGGCGGCCATGTTAGTTCTGAGCTCGCACATTATCGTGGGACTTAGGCAGTGACCACACTCAGACATACCACAGCTTGGAAGGAACAAGTTAAATTGCGAGAGCAGGACCAGAAGCAGAAACGACTGCCGGTGTCAGTGGGGGTCTAGATGCCCCCCCCCCCCATGTCGCATGTTGAATTTAAGAACTGGCTATGTCATATGTCATTTAAAAATTCCCATGTCCCATGTCACCCCTAAGAAGCTCCCATGTCCCATGTCGATTTTAAGAAATACCCAATGTCATGTCACTAAAACTTTCTCTCATGTCACTAAGCTCCATGTCGCATGTGGATTTTAAGAAATGGCCATGTCGCCATGCCGAATTTAGGCATTTATCCCCATGTCAGTGTACTCACAGTTAGGAATAAGTCTAAACCAGTTAGAACGCTACAGACTGAACGGTGCTTATACACTGATAATAATGGACCTGGAAATGTTAGTCACTACGGACTACATTTCTATAGTCGCCTGAACGTAGCAAAAAGGGCTATACTTAGTTAGTCACCTATGTCTAACGTAAGTTAGTCATATAGTCAACCTATAGTCAAGCATTAACTCGGCTAATTTGGGATATATAGTCAAGTGACTATGAATTTAATGCTTTCATGCTCTAAATTAGTCACTCTGCTAATAGATATAGTCAATCATGAGACGGCAGGACAATAAGTCAGGACAAGTACCCCCCTGGCATCTACCCCCAAGACATCTACCCCTGGGGCCTACTATCTCCCCTAAGACATCTACCCCAGGACATCTACCCCTAGGACATCTACCCCGTAGGACTTTTATGCCCATAGGGCTTTTACCCCTTGGAATTTTATCCCCTAGAACTTCTACCCCTTAGGACATCCCCTGCCTTAGACACCTACCCCCAGACATCTACCGCTAGACATCTACCCCTTGGCCAATGGGACATCTACCCCCTTTACCCTCTTGGACTTCTACCCCTAGGAACATTAACCCCCTCTACATACCCATATGGTTGAGTCATATTATGTGGAGGGGGTAGAGTTCTCCAGGGACATCAGACATCTACCCCTGGACATCTACCCCCTGGGAATCTACCCCCTTTGACATCTACCCCCTAGGATTTTATCCCCTTGGAAATCTATTCCCTAGATATTTGCCCCTTAGGACTCCACCCCGTAGGACATTCACCCCCTTGGATGCCTGCCCCATAACATCTACCCCCTGGACATCTAATCCTAGGACGTCTACCCCCGAGGACTTTCATCCCCTTGGACATCCATTCCCTGGAGTTTTAACCCCTTATGACCTTTACCCCTAGGATATCCATCCACTGGACTTTGACCTCCTTCTTCTAGAACTTCTACCCCCTAGGACATATATCCCCTTCGATGTTTACTACCTTTACCCTCTAGGACTTCTACCCCCTCCACATGCCCATATGGTTGAGTCATATGTGGAAGGGGTAGATTTCTTCAGTGATAAAGGTCCTAGGGGGTAGATGCTCTAGGGTGTAGATTTCCAGGGGGTAGATATCCAGGGGTAGATGTCGGATGTCCCTGGAGAAATCTACCCCTCCACATGATATGACTCAACCATATGGGCATGTGGACGGGGTTAATGTCCCTAGGGGTAGAAGTCCTAGAGGGTAAAGGGGTAGATATCCCAGGGGTTAGATGTCCTAGGGGGTAGATGTCCAGGGGTAGGAGTCCAAGCAGGTGGATGTCCTAGGGGGTAGAGTCCTAAGGGGAACATCCAGGGAATAGGTGCCCAAGGGGATAAAAGCCCTGGGGTAGATTCCCAGGGGGTAGATGTCTGGGTAGAGATGTCGGATCTCCCTGGAGAAATCTACCCCTCCACATGACATGATTCATTATGGGCATTTGGAGGGGTTGATGTCCCCAGGGGTAGAAGTCCTAGAGGATAAAGGGGGTAGATGTCCAAGGGGATTGATAATCTACGGAGTAGAAGTTGTAAGGGGGTAAAAGTCCAGGGGATAGATGTCCAAGGGGATTAAAGCTTTAGGGGGGGAGAGAAGTCCTAGGGGGTAGATTTCCAGGGATAGATATCCAGGGGTAGAAGTCTGGGTGTTAATGTTGTGGTAATGTTTAGCATGCTTAGGACATCCTCCCCTAGGACATCTACCCCCAAGGACTTTTATCCCCTTGGACATCCATCCCATTGGACTTTTACCCTCTTACATCTTCTACCCCCTAGGACATCCATCCCCTGGACTTTTATGTCCTAGGGGGTAGATTCCGAGGGGGTAGATGTCCAGGGGAAGATGCCTGGGGGTAGATGTTTGGGGGTACCTGTCCTAGCATCCTTGGATGAAGTAGATGATATGGGTCATATGCCTAGCACACTATAACCCTTCACCCAGTCAACTTCTGTATATTCTAGTCTGGAAGCCTGGAGATCCACAGTCACATGATCAGAATTTGAACAAAACCACATGATACTTCAAACAAACTTGAGAATGCATGTGTTCTATGATGTCTTAAGTAAGCATGCTCAACATTAAATCAAGATCTAACACACAGGGATATGTGTAAAAGAGTGATTTAGATAGAAAAGGATGTGCCTACCTGAAGTCAGTTGAGCATTCAATTTTGAATCTTAACTGTTTCCTGTGCACACATTCCTATGACATCATTACTTTGTGTGATCCACATATAGTCACTCCTGACTATCTTTATGACTAATATGTGACTAACATATGTAATCATCTGACTACGGGGGTCAAAATATGATGGTATAGTCAGTACTGACTATAGGTTTTATTATCAGTGTACATATTCCTTTACATTCATTCCACAAGGGCTGTTGACCCATTATTGAAGAACATGTAATGATTAGAAGCAATAATAACACAGTTATAAACTTGAAGGTGAGAGACACAACACCAAACTCCCTTTCTGGTATCAGACCTTTATTGTACCGTGTTGTGTATACAGAGGTCACTAACTGCTGCCTCACCTCTCTAGTGTATTATAATGTACAGGTCTCTTAACCCTTCAAGGACGGCATGTCGCTAAAAGATGAATTTGTCATCATGATGCACCAATGTAACATTTGCGAGTAACTTACTGATGCTGCATTGGTGCCGACCCTTCGGGAGTGTCTGAACCCCGTAGGCTTGGTATGATGCTTGAATTGAGCAATGACGAGTTATGCACCAGGGCTGCATCCATGCATCATGACGACCAAGGGCATGATGCTTTAAAGCATCATGCCGTCCTTAAATGGTTAAGAAAACACCAAGTCCACCTGTTTGTTTACACAATAATATACGATTTCTCCTGATCATGTATTTCTCATATAATCTATAAGAAAACATCTTGATAGGATGACAGTTGTGTTTTTAATAACCGTGCAGCATTGTACATTATTACCATGGTGATACACAGATAGGGTAGATTCACCTAGAGTCGACCACACACCTTGCCACTGTAATCATTTCAAGTGTAAAAAGTGCAAACAAAATAAAAATTGCGCAAACAAAATAACTGTTGCACAAACGCTACTTCCCATTTTTTACGGTTTTTAAATCGGACAATTATTAAGGATTCTATAGCAAATAAAAAAATAACAAAGGCCTCTCCCTCGTCTCTCCTATCTCCCCCCTATCAACCCTCGTCATGTGTCACCTTCTCACCCGTCACTACCACCTCACCTGTCACCAATGAGTCTGTTAATCATTTATTCATCGTTTGTCATTCGTTTAATATATATATATATGTTTCATGTGGCCTGTGTAGAAGACAGAGAGCCTATGTAAGAATCTTTCTCGCTCCACAGGACACATACATGCATTAAATATAGAGAAAACCAGTTAAGGGGACCCCTCTCTGTAATAGTGACGGGTCCGCTCACCTATTCTGATCTGGGTTTCTCCATATTTAATGCATTTATAAGTATAGGAATGATAAAAGCTACACACATATTTGTATGGACATTATGAACACTAACACGTTCTGTAAATGAAAAATAAAAATCGACCTGACATAAGCTCCTAACCCGATAAACACGCACATATCAAATATCTGTCATTATACCACAGCAGTCACGGAGAACAAAGCATTTCACACCTCTTGTATACTGTATACAGCTAGTTGCATAAAGTAGTTATAGGACTAGTACCAATCTGTAGGGGTATTCAGTCTTATAGGCCCCTTCACTGTATTTCGCGTACGGATTGGTACACGTCCTATAACTACTATGTAATCCAGACTATCTATTATACTTATGTACTACTATATTCCAAAATTCGCGAATTTAAATACATGTGGAATTATACTTTTTAGCAAACTTTCGAAAATTTCCACACACGCTAATGACTCCGTTTACAGTATCCAGTCATGTACTTCGTTGTGCGACATTTTATACTTTCTTACCTCCTCAGTAAAAGAACTAAACTATGATATTGAATTCCCTTAGCTTACTTCATAAGAGCAATTTACAGATCTATTTACATCACATGTTTTAACAAGACCTCAGTTTGGAGAGTGAGAAGGCTATAGGGTACCATGGGAAGGTGTACAACTTAAAGTACACGATCATCTTTACACGTCTCAATAGAGTCGCATTACGCTGTTGGCCATCGGACCTGGCGGCTCCAAGTATATATACTATATAACAGGTTGTGATCAAGATTACATCCTTCAAGATCCATTATTAATACAACATACAATACATAATTTATGTACTGCTAAGGACTGTATCATTAGGGTTGTTGTTTACTGTAGTTATAATAGATCTTGAAGGATACAATCTTGGTTGTAACCGTTTGCATAGTATATGGCTGTGTCTCACAACCTTGAGCCAATGTTTTTGTCTCTGATCGGGTGCCGTCTCTGACCGGGTGCCGTCTCTGACCGGGTGCCGTCTCTGACCGGATGCAGAAGGAAGTGTTTTTTTTTAATTTTTAACATATACTCATATATATTATGATTTGTAAAAACGTTATGGCAGTTCTTATGTAACTACAATTAGCCTCCTGCTTTTGGTAGAAGATAACTAAACTCCAAAATGACATCCGGTCAGAGACGGCACCCGGTCAGAGACGGCATCCGGTCAGAGACGGCACCCGATCAGAGACAAAAACATTGGCTCAAGGTCGTGAGACACAGCCATATATAGTTATGTATAGCTGGAGCCGCCAGGTCAGATGGCCACTAGCCTCTTGCAATATAGAGTCTACAGAGAGGTGGTGCCATCTAGGGTGTGTTGTGTACACTAGGGATGTCATCGATACCCCCAGAATCGATACATCAACATTTCTAGAATGCCGATTATCGCATTGACAAACGCGTTATATCGATACATCATTTTTATTACAGACAGCTTCACAGACAACCTTTCTAAAACTGCAATATCCGTGTACATTTTCCTCCTAGAACTTATTCTTTATTCGGTTTGAAAATGGTGAAATTCGTAGGTCCGTAAATCTAGGTAATATTTTTCAGACTGTGCTTAAAGTTCACCTTGATTGGCTCAATTATCAGGATGTGGAAAAAAAACAGATAAGGCCACTCAAAAAAAACAAGTTGTTTCTCATCACCGCGCGCATCATATAGGTCATGAATTGGGGAAAACCTTTTTTTTTTTTTTTTTTAACTTTTTTCGATGAAAAATATTTTAAAATTGGAAAAATATTTTGTCAACTTTGGTACCGAATCAAAGCTTATCATGTCAGTAATGCAGTGGAATAGAAATAACTAAGATTTTCCCTACTTTTGAAGATCCATAAATGCTTAACTACTAAAATGTGGATTTTGGTCATGAAAAACGTCCATTATTCCATACATTTTAGCCCGCGAGTAAAAAAAAGTTCAAAAAAGCCTCCCTCATCACATTTTCCAGACCTTGGTGATGAGAAACCACTTTTTTTTTTGAGTGGCCTAAACTGCAAAATTTGTGTAAATATTCTACCTAGAACTTACTCTTTATTCGGTTTGAAAATGGTGAAATTTGTAGGCCCATATATCGAGGGAATATCTTTCAGACTGCTTAAAGTTTACCTTGATTGTCTCAATTATTAGGATGTGGAAAACCCCCAGATAAAGATACCCTTTTTTCACACAGATATCAACTGGCTTTTTAATATCGAAATAAATCGGTATAATCGAAAAATCGGGACCAAAACCCAACATTTGCCAGCTCCAGATTCTATTTGTGGGATGGTAACCTGATAGGTAAGACAACTTTTGACTCATTTATTTTCAATTTCAATTTAATTGTTTATTATACTGAACAGAACATTCTACAAATTAACGCAGATATCAACAGTCTCCTCAGTCGGAAAATAAGAAGATGATAAACATTCCTTATTAATAACATTCTTTTTTGCATAAACACACCTTCTTTTTGCTTTATAATGTACTGGAAGAATTAAATAATTCTTTGATGATATTACTCAGGGGGGGAGGGGGTGAATGAGGATGAATGATGAAAGGCATGTACCTTAATCAGATAACGTTTGCACTTTTGATAAACTTATATTTGCACGTAATCTCCCAAGAAATAGTACCACCAATTAATAACTACCCTATATATTGAGACATATAATTACTTACATCTTAACCATATATGCTGACACCAAAGTATAATCAAAGAGCTTTGTTGTTGTAATACTAACAAGTATCGTACCAAATAACTGTTGTAATACAAGTTATCTGGAAAAGCAAATTAAATCAACTTCATACTTAAACTTAATTAAAATAAATGGACTAATTCACCTACTCCAAATTTATGTAGATAATTTCAGGAGCTTCATTGGTGAATTGCAATATATATATAGCCACTTATGAACAAAAAACTTCGATGAGTATGGAGACAAGTTTACTTCTTCAATGTGTGTTTCAAATGAGAATGATACTTTGTGCGTATAATATTTCTCTGCAACCCTTTAAGGGTCACATAGTGTATTAAGCATTTTATCGTCATTATACATGACTCCTGTCCTGGCGGGTAACTCGCCAGTGCTGCATCCAAGCATCATGCGTACCGTATGGGGTCGATACCTTCCCAAATGGCATGATGCCTGTTGTGGGTAACCAGCTCAATTGCATTGTCTGTAATGACATCATACACTCCAGATTAGGAGTTAACTTTCAGGACAGATCGAATTTAAGAAATGCCAATGTCCGTAATCGATTTTAAGGACTAGGCATTATCCCATGTCGATTTTAAGAACTAGGCATTATCCCATGTCGATTTTGAGAACTAGGCATTATCCCATGTCGATTTTGAGAACTAGGCATTATCCCATGTCGACTAGGCATTTATACTATGTCGGTTTTAAGAACTATAGGCATCTTGTCCCTTGTCGCCAACCTCCAGCAACCCTCTTTCCTTGTCTAAAAGGATCAAAACAGGGGTTTGTCACCTTGAGGAATTTACCTGTCTGGGGCCCTATGCTCATCTAGGTACAGTCAGGCCTCTGGTTTCAGCACCACTGGCACCCTCCATTACACAGCTGCTTTTGTCACGGACAGTTCTATGCATAAGCACTTAAATATACTTCAACAATCCAATACTAGTAGGTTAATTAGGCCAAAAAAAGGTTAGTTTCAGGTAACATGTAGGGATTTTTTTTTTCAAAACAAATACCAGCTGGCCGGTCCGAAGACCTGAAAATTGACCAAAAAATGGTAACAATACTGAAATTTCTTAAAAATTTCTTAAAAAAACGTAGGGATCCGCCCTGTTTTGATAAGGTCGGTCGGGTAACCTGAAACAAATAACCTCTTTTTTTTTGGCCCTATCCGGCTTGGTTTTGCTTGAAACAGAGCCGGTGGGACTATCGAGTCTATGGTGATTTATCACCGCTCTCTGATACACTCTTACTGCTGTAACCAGACTCAGAGTCGTTGTTTGTGTTGTCCTTCTTGCTCTCCTCATACACCCTGTCCTGGTCCCCGTATGTACGCCTCCTGCAACACAAGACGTGTTGCACCTCGGGGAGGCAGCAGGCGAGAAGAACGGCGGTAACCTCCAGGCCAAAGTACAGCCACTGAGTGCCTTCATACTGCCAGCCATAGAACAGCACCATGACAGAGCCACATACAGCCACACACACACAGACCAGTGACAGCACGGTCACAATACCAACTGTGGCATACGTCTTATTGGCAGGCTCCAGAAGTGGGTAGTAGGGCTCATGGTCAGGAATTTGGTCAGCGGAAGGCAGTTTCATGTCGTGTGTTTCGGTGGATTCCTGTGAGAACGTCCTCAGTCGGAGACCCCTGGGCAGCTGGTCCTCACCCAGGGTACTTAGTTGTGGAGTCGGCGGCTTATGTGCCTCAGCGGTTTCTTCTGTCTGTGACCATGTCCTCCTTCGGACACCGTCCCCCTCTCCGCTCTCAATCAGTGCATCGCCAGTCAGAGTGGCAGCATTGTCATCACAAATGTAGGCATCACTGGCACATTGAGTTGTGCCATTTTGGAGAACTTGTGGTGGGTCGTTTTGTGGAAAGGCATCTGCTCCATGTTGGATATTTCTAGTGTCATTAGCTGAATCCACCATTGTAAAATTGGACGCATTACGGGAATTTTCTTGATTGCTCTCGTTTGAGTTATTCTGATTCAGATCCTCTTTGACTGGAAAGACACAGTTATTTGGCATGGAGTTCTTCCTCTGATACTTTCTTAAATCTACTGCCTCATTTTCTGATACAGCGATCCAGTTCTTGCTGTTAACCTTGTCTTCTGATGGGCTTACTGACTTATTCCTGTAGGCAACCATTACCACGACACCAACACAGAGGAGCACACAAGGGAGCGCGGCCCTGAAGGAGTAGAGCATGCCCTGCCCCATGTTCTCCACCTCCTGACTCCAGCCCTTCAGGTGGCAGTCATAGTAGTAGCTGCTGTCGTTTACATGTGGCCGTGTCATGTTACGTACAGCTACAACCGGTTTCAGCAACCCGAAGCTCTTCACCAAGAGCGCACCGCCGACCCACGGCAGAGCCACCAAGAGGATTTTCCACACACACTTCAGCCTGTGTTTGTAACTCTGCAGTGGTGCCACCAGGGGGAGGCAGGAGAAGTAGACGACACGCTCAATAACCAGCGTCAACACTGCTAGTGGTACCGCCACCATTTCAAACTCCGACACAAAGGTGTAGGCAATGCAGTACCCAGGATCAAAGTCAGACAATGCGATTTTCCGTAGAATTGTTCCAAAACCCGAGGAGAACAGGGAGCAGCAGATCAAATTGGCATAAAGTGGATTGAAGAATGTCGCCCCGGCTTCATGTCTGCCAATGTAGAGGAGTAACAGCAGCATGAGGCTGAGAGTGGCCATGAGCCCGGTACACACCACCCGTAGTGCTGAGGCAGCAGCCGGGGACAGCCGGCCGCCCGGGTCGGGGGCCGGGGTGGGCGCGTGCCACTTCATCCTCACGTCACCTGGGAGAGTAAAAGAGGAAGGTATGGTGTGAGACACAGGCAGTAACTGAGTCCTGCTGCCATTGCATTATATATGTATAGAGTGTATGTAAAGGTCTAGTAGAAAGGTACGAACTACAAATTTCTGTGCTTCAGATGGTGCCACGGTCTACCTACAATCCCATGTACAGTGGTGCCACCTGAAGTGGATAGATGACCGGGGACTAGGAGTGTCAGACCTTTACATACACTATACATTAACAATACAATGACAGCAGGACTCAGTTACAGCCTGTGGTGTGAGTTGAGTGAGTGAGTGAGTAAGGCCACCTAAAAAAAACAAGTTGTTTTCATCACCGCGCGCATCATATAGGTCATGATTTGGGGAAAACCTTTTTTATTTCTAACTTTTTTTGATGAAAAATATGTTAAGATTGGAAAGATATTGGCAAATTTGGTACCAAATTAAAGCTCATGCTGTCAGTGATGCAGTCATCTATGAAAAATTGCGTTGTAACAACTTTTGCTGATCAATAAACTCTGAATAACTATAATGTGAAAATAGTTCACGAAAAGTCCAAATATTCCTATATATTTAAGCTGCAAGTAAAAAAAAGAAAAAATTAAACAAAAAACGCCCTCGTCATATTTTTCACTGCTTGGTTATGAGAAACAAGTTTTTCTTTTTAAGTGGCCTAAGTAATGGATATTCAACAGTATAATTCGCAAGAGCGGCCTATCTAAACCATCTCTTACATCAACCTGTTATATAACCTACACTGGGCCCCTGTACCTCTCCTTGTCTCAGTGTCCTGGTGACCACAGATGCTCTCGGTGTCAGATTTCATTTTTCCATTTCGGACAGTAGATTTACTGTCATGAACTACACTATTCAACAGGATTTCAACAACTAAGGTTATATTCAGTGCGAGAAACTGAAAGTGACATGATCCAATAATTAGGGCTCAAAAATTTATTTTTGTTAAAAATTAACCAGAATGTTCAATATGGCCATACTTTTTTCGTTTCAGTGAGCTCTTTTATTTCAGAGTATTGCATATGACAAGCAAATGTGATGTTTTCATTTTGAAACTGAGTGAAACGTGTGTAAATTAAGCATGATAAGCCCAGAAAAGGTCATTTGATCATGCAATCAAGTTGCATATAGTCTAACATTAGATGATAGTTTATCTTTGTCCTGGCAGATATCTTAAGCATACTTCATGTCCTACTTACTTTATCAAACATTAATCTTCAGAATTCAACTTAGAATTCAGCTAATTATAATTTTATGCTCAATTTAAGACTTTTGGAGTGCACGCTGTAAGTCTAACCATTGACAATGCCCTGTAAAAGGCTATACCTATACGGGGGAGAGCCTATGCAAGTTTTAGAGGCATGTACCAACCAGGAGGCACAGGTAGTCGTGTGTCAAGCTTCCCTTTTCCCCCTTTGTGAAGTTTACTTTGGAGGGTTCTCTCTCATTTACTACATGGACAGCTTCTGTATAAATTAGATCAATCTTTTTTCCATTAATTAGATAAGCTTACAGCAATATGAATATATTAAATCTCAAAGAAATAGAGCATTAACACCTCCGTTGGTGACCACATGTCAGTCAGTAATATGGTAATCAATGTATTGTCTCCCAATCAGGCTAAGTCCCTCACTTCACACCTGATCCAATGGGGATGTGATTAAGGTGATTAAGATAGGGGTGGGGTGCCACACATCAGTGTTATCAGTGTTATCTGTGACCATTGTTCCTAAGTGTGAACAGTGGCTGATAACAGATTTACCCACAATGCACTGCTCCAAGTCAGGGGACAGATAGAAAATGGCGGCTCCCATGCCATGTAGGCTCTCTTCCCTATATGCTAATGGGACCCTCTCAATTGCCTCGTATTGCCCATCAAACATCATTGTATCCCAGCCTGCAACTTTGATATTGTAATATCATTCAGGACACATTTAATTATAATTTAAAATATTGAAAAAATCAATGTGGTGTTAAACTAGAGAACAATTGGTTTGATGTAAAATTCAATATCGGTACACACAGTCGAGGCACAACGAATGCTATACTGGTTTGAGAATGAGATGAGTGAGTGAGTGAGTAATGCTTTGTTGAGTTGTTTAACGCCATTTCGACAGCTAAGGTCATATTCATGGCGAGAATTAAGCTATATTAGAATCATGTTTACAGATACAGTCGACCCTCACTTTTTTATATGTATGTATGTATATATATGGCTCAAACCTCTGACCTATGTTGTTTTGGCTATTTCTGGCTTAAAAACTTATATATCCCTAATATCATTTTCCATTAGGCCTATGGTATAGTCAATTGATTCACAAGGATTTCACTAGATATGTACCGTATTTTTTTCTCCACAGCCATTTAAGTGTATATTGTCAGCAACATTTTCAAATGTCATTTCATTTTGATACCACTATACAGTAAATAAACAAGATCCAAACCATATCCCTTGTACCCCAGATTGTGAGGTAACTATTGTGTCTTTTGCCAGAAAAAAGAAATTTTGAAAAAAATCTAATATTCCAGCCTCCAGGACCAAATGTGTATTGTGATACTTATTTTGGTCCCGGAGTCACCCTCTTATTTTAGTCTCGGAGTCACTCGCCTTGCTGATAATATTAAAACCCACACAGAATTGTTAATATCCTATATATTTTAGTTATCTTTAGTGCCACTGCTTCCTATCCACCCCCTCTAATGCTCTAAACCAGAAATCTGATGATTCCACTAATTTAACCTACATTTATACAATATTTTATTTTGTTCTCGGAGTCACCCGGGTGACTCCGAGACCGAAATAAGGTGAAATAGCCGCTTTTTAGGCCAGTACTGTGCCAAGCAGGTTCAATGAAGGATCCTAATGGTCCATATTTCCTAAAGTATATACCATCAGGATATTGTAGAGTGATTTTGACAATTAATTGAACCATTTTGAGTGAACTAGGGTAAAATGAAAGTATGTTGTTAAAATTTTAATATTTTTGATTAATCTTCAATATTCATCAAGCTGTATCTCAAAAACTATTTTTCTGAGGGTATCCATTCTTGGTATGCCTTAAGATATATGATGTCCCAGTTTGTAAACAAAGTTATTAGTTGCTGTTATGTACTTTAAGACATTACGTACATAATCACCTTATTTTGGTCTCGGAGTCACCCGAAAACGGACAATCGAGTTCATGAGGCAATAAAAAACGAACCGCTAGGGTTAGAGATGTATCAAAAAGTGTTCCAAGGAGCCGAGATATATACCATTCAATAATATGAACTTGTTTAAATATATCAAGAACTTTCTGATTTGTCCTTCCTCTATCCTAAAACAACATAAGTCAGGAGTTTGAGCCGTATATATATATATATATATATATATATATATATATATATATATATATATATATATATATATATATATATATATATGGGCACCAGAAAAACGAAAGAAGGGAGTACCATAACACCTTGCGTAGAAGCCTAACTCGTGCATTAGCCGCACCCCTAACTTTGGGATATCCTATAAGCCTATCAGTAGGTCTCAAAAGTGCGAATATAGTACTGTAGTATACATATAAAAACTCAGGTATAAGCCACACACATACTAGGCCAATCCCATAGGCTGCACTGGTGGTCTGAACTAAACAAGACTGCACAAAATATACACATGTAGAAAATGGTGAGGGCTAAATTACATGCATACAGAAGGAGAGTGTAGCCGTTCCCCACAAAAACTGATATGCTTGTGGTCGGTTTCCCGTCGAGTGCTCATGATCAAGGGAAAAGCCCAGACCTCACTTTTCTATCCAAACAATGATCTCATGTTGTGCACAAGAGGATATCCTACTAATGAGGAACCCTATAATGATACCATGATACTTAATGGGTTAGAATTTCTCGTGTTCTCAGGTTATTACATCAGAGACCCCATGTTAGATTCAAGATAGGTATTTATGGAGTCAGGGAATCAAATGGAAAACCTGAGATACTGTTGACAGCCATCTTGACATTTTAACATTCATGTCAGAAGTGCATCTGTTTCCATCAGATCTATGGACAATGATCTATGTTTCAGAGATCTATGGACAATGTTTCTAAAGGTCAAGGAGTGGAGTCCAGGGAGTGCTGGCGGGTTACTCGCATGTGCAGAATTGGTGTATCATGTCGATAAATAAATGTGAACCGTTGAGGCCATACTTAGGTAGGCATTTATTAATTACAGGAAGAGATTGGACATAACAATTACCGACCTCTCCTGAGGAAAAACATGAAAAGAAATTGGACAAATATTGCCATATTTGGAATCGAATTAAAGCTTATACTGACAGATAAGAATAACGTACATTTTCCCCACTTTTTAAGATCAATGTATATGTCGCACGCAATATCGGAATTTGCGCAATATCGGAACTCCTACATGATTATAAAATATGTCATAAAATATATCAGCGTACCCCTCAAACAGAAATGTATGGCAAGAAATGCACCTGCAAGGACATTGTTGTGTATCATTTGGGGCCCAGGCAGCCAAAACCCCAGTCTTTTATCACAGCAGAGGCATTTCTGCCACACCTTATTCACAGCTACATACAGGTGTGAGATGCATGTGGGTTCTCCCTGTTGTCACACCTCCAAGATGCAGTACAGCATCCTCAAACATCACTAACATATATATTTATATTCTTTATCTGTAGCTATAATAAAAACAGGTAGAAATTCTGAAACTGTGCAATCTAACTATGGTGCAATTCCTTAATTGCCCTGCGCAGTTTCGGAATTGTACAGGGGCAATTCCGGAACTGTACAGATTCTGATTCTGCGCCTGACATATACATTCTTAACTACTAAGCTGTGGATTTTGCTAATCATATATCATCCTATACATCATAACCCGCAGGTGAAGAAAACTGAAGAAAAGCTTCCATTGTAAAATTTTCAGTCCTTGGTGATGAGAAACCAGTTGTTTCATTGAGTGGTCTTACTACCGTAAAACCTCGTGCATAAGCCTAACTCACGTACAGGCCGCCCCCTAACTCAGGATAATCATATAAGCCTATCAGAGCATCTGATTATGGTGACTTTTGTGCTGTAGTATATATCTAAAACCTCTCGTATAAGCCGCACCCCAACTTGTGGCAGATCCTATAAGGCTGTGTCTCACAAACTTGTTCCATTGTTTTTGTCTCTGACCGGGTGCCGTCTCTGACCAGGTGCTGTCTCTGACCAGGTGCCGTCTCTGACCAGGTGCCGTCTCTGACCAGGTGCCGTCTCTCACCGGGTGTCAGAAAACAGGTGTTTTAAAAGAAATTATACTCATATATATAAGGATTTGTAAAAACATGATGGCGGTTGTTATACATTCATAATAATCTCTTTAATTATAATTATAATTAGCCTCCTGCTGTTGGTATTTTAACCTTATGTTGCCAAACCGGTCGGAGACGCAACAAGGGATGAACTTGCATAGTCACTAGATGCCACCCATTCTGTGCGTAATCTTAAATGGCCACTTAAGCCTATCCTGAAGTGTGTGTGTGTGTCTGTGTCTGTGAGGAGTAGCAGGGGGGGGGGGGCAGAGCTATTCCATGTGAGTGCCAACAATGGGTCTGTGGCCTCACTAACCAGGTTACACACACAATACAGTCTGATTACAGTCCTGCTAGTCTACCCAGTACAGTGGATGAGCAGAACGTGCCCTTGACACTGACCCCTTGAGGCCAAAAGAAAAAAGATTGGTTTCATGTAACATGGTCTGAGAAACTTTTTTAAATTTTTATTATTTTGCTTCTTACTATTTTAGGGCCCGGTTTTAGAGTTTTCGCTGTAAAATCCTTAATAATTGTCCAATTTACGAACCACAAAAAACGGCAAATAGCAAAGTTTCCCAGAAATAAAAAGAAAAGAGGGGGACCCGGCCCTGTTTTTTGGCCTAAGCATGATATCATACGGTGCTTCAATGTAGCAGGGATCTGGGAGCAGGTGCACTGGTTTCGGCGACAAACACTGATGTGACTATACATGGGTATTTATAAGTCGACATGGGTGACACACCAAGTGCTTTTAAAAATTGACCGACACAGAAAAATAGGGCAGAATGTACTAAATAAAAATCCACACAGTGTCACTTTTCGTAATTTCGACACAGCGGCACACTCACATTTTTTGTACCCATGTAGAGTCACACTGATCCTGTGCCTATCAAACACCTCATAAAACACCCTATCCTGGATAAGCGTGTTGGGTGTTTGGTAAGTGTGTTGGGTGTTGGGTAGGTGTGTTGGTCGTTGTGTAAGTGTGTTGGGCGTTGGGTAAGTGTGTTGGGCGTTGGGTAAGTGTGTTGGACGTTGGGTAAGTGTGTTGGGTGTTGGGTGAGTGTGTCGGGTTTTGGGTAAGTGTGTTGGGTAAGTGTGTTGGGTGTTGGGTAAGTGTGTTGGGTGTTGGGTAAGTGTGTTGGGTAAGTGTGTTGGGTGTTGGGTAAGTGTGTTGGGTGTTGGGTAAGTGTGTTGGGTAAGTGTGTTGGGTGTTGGGTAAGTGTGCTGGGTGTTGGGTGAGTGTGTTGGGTGTTGGGTAAGTGTGTTGGGTGTTGGGTGAGTGTGTCGGGTTTTGGGTAAGTGTGTTGGACGTTGGGTAGGTGTGTTGGGTAAGTATGTTGGGCATTGGGTAGGCCTAAGTGTGTTGTGCGTTGGGTAAGTGTGTAATACATATAGCCCGGTATAGGTGTAGCAAAACAATGGGGGCAGAGGCAAGGACCGTGCAAAGAGGGTCAGTGGGAATTTACAGGTACAATTTAACTGATTCTAGATCAACCAACAATTTTTTTAATGACTCTGAGGGATATTAACACAAGAAAAGAATAAAATCCTATGTCACAGATTTATTTGCCTTTTGGAGGGTACTGGTATTCTAATTTAGGTGCATTACATATAGGCCATCATGAGAAAATCATATTATTTTTCTATACTTTTCCACACAGAAAAAATCCCCCAACAATATCTCAATGAAAATGCAGGCATGGATTCATATGATCATTAGAGACATGTTGAAAACAAAACAAACATAGGGGGTCACAGACAAAATGAAGTCATCCTGAACTAATAAAGATAATTTCTAATTTATTTAATGTATGAGCCTATGGGCATGAGTTTTGAGTTTGAATAATTTTTATTGGCAACAAATCCTTTACAAGTAAAGTCTTTCGATGTGAGCCAAGATGAGTCGGAGACGCAGCTCCTTAGTTCCAATAAATGCATAATATCCATATACCGGTATACTCATAACTTATAATACAAGGGCGTAGCGTGTTGACAAGAAAACGACCAGTCATGGGGGGCGGTCACATACGACAAAGTCACAAATACAAAAGCAGCCGGACCCGGAACATAGACATATTTCCTAATACTTCACTATTTAATTAATAGCAGAAAAATAGATAAACTATTTATCAGATTACTTATCTATTATAGGTCACTATGGTATAAACTTCTCGAGAACACACAAGCCTGCTCTGCTTGCCTGCAATTCTACTATACAGAGCAATATTGATAATTCTACACCGTCTTGATAATTCTACACAATCTTAGTTCTTCAGCTTATTGACAAACTTCACATAAGTATCTAATTTTTGTACTTCTTCGGGCAGTTTATTCCACTCTAGGAAACCGCGGTATAACGGGCTTCTACGGTATTGAGGGCCTTTTGGTCTCTGTACCTTAAGTTTGACCATTTTATTACCTCGTAGTGCCCTTACCGGTACAACAACGTTATCATCAATTTTTGAGAACTTATACATCATACATAGAACATTTTCACGTCTTCGGACATCTAGCATTTTACAAGTACACCTTATATGAAGGGCTATCCGACTGATATCTCGAGGGTCCCTTATCTTGACACAAGCACGAAGACATTTATTTTGAATCACTTGGATCTCATCAACCAAGTCCATGTCCCTGCTCCCCTCCAACAGGAAGTCACCATAGTCAAAGTTTCCAAGGACCATCTGTTTGAACAAGAGCACCGACAGGTCTTCATCAATAATTTTACACAGTCTTCTAAGGTTGTACAGCTTTAGATTACAAGTGGAAATGACTTTATTACATTGATCTTTAAAACTTAGCGTGCAGTCAATCAGGACACCAAGATAGTTGAAGGTTTTCACAGGTTTCAATCGCTTGCCCTTCAACCAGACCGCATAAGTGTCCCAGTTTGTAGGATCATATTCGCCATGACACCATAATACTTTCGTTTTCTCTGCATTTATAGTTAACATATATTTATCACACCAGGCACTAATTCGGTCCAGGTCTGATTGTAATTCAGCTCTGGCAATATCTGGGTCCTTATTAGAAACCACTACTGCCACATCATCGGCATACATATAATACCTTCCATTATGGAAACAGTTAATTATGCTATTTATGTATATAATGAACAATAACGGGCCTAGCACTGACCCCTGAGGCACTCCACATTCAATATTCCGCACCCCAGAGGTCAGGCCCGCCACAGTGGTCACTTGGCACCTTCCAGTTAGATATGATTCAAACCAGGCCAGAGTCTCGCCGTTGCATCCAATCCTATGTAATTCAGCTATAAGAAGTGAGTGGTTGACTGTGTCGAACGCCTTCCTTAGATCAAGGAAGATGATCGACACAATCTCCCCCCTGTTCCTACATTCATACAAGTCTTGGACAAGACCGAAGATAGCGTCTGCGGTACTCCTGCCTGGCATGAACCCAAATTGTTTTTTATCTATTAAATTAAAGTCCAGAATATAATTGAGCAGTTGTTGGTGTACCACCTTTTCAATCAATTTGGAAAAAATATTTAATTGACTAACAGGGCGCCAGTTTGTAACCTTCGTGAGATCCCCGCCCTTTGGGAGTGGCGACACACGAGCTCTCTTTAAGTCATCTGGGAACACACTTTCAGATATAGAGTTATTAACAATCTCAACCAACAATTCAGGTTTGTTTAACAGAAGGTCTTTAACCACTGTTGTGCGTATATGCAGTAAGCACGACGATTTATTTACCTTAAGTTTAGAAATAACCTTTTTGGCAGAGTCAATGTCAATGGGCGTCAGCGTAAACGGCACTCTCCCATTACATACAGCAGTCCTATCAATTGTCAGTACCGGTACAACATTAAAAGCCAAGGCCAATGTCTGACCAATTGTACTATAGAAATCATTCACAAAATCAGGACATTTTTCCTTTTCTATGTCTACCCCGTCATCATCTTTCAGAGACATGGGTACTTCCTTTTTGGGCCCTTTCCAAATCACGTTTACCGCCGCCCAAAAATTTTTTGGGTCACCATTAAATTTTGCTAATTTTACCCTTACATCATTCTTGACGTTCTTGATCAACAAAGCCTTGACCTGGCGTTCCAGACTCTTAATTTTGGGTAAAAAAACATTTGCATTTCCAACTCTCACCCTTCTGGATTTTTTCAGCAAATGATTCTTCTTTCTCAAAAGAAAACACACCTCAGGGGTGAAACCCACTTTCCGGTTTGTGTTTATCTTAAAAGTTTTAACCGTGTGCAACGAATCCAGATGGGTAGTGAGTCTAGCAATAATGAGCTTTACTAGGCAAATTGGAAATATGGTGATCAGAATGCTTAGAATGCCTTGGTGTGGCACTTGAATGGCAGATAATAGGAAGATCAAGACCTATAAGTGGGGGAAATCTGCAAATATCATGGTTTTAAGTACCTATAAGTAACTTTGAAGAAATATAGAAAATAATAAGGTGTGTATGTGTGTTGACTGCCACCCTTTTTTACTTTTTACTTCTTTTTTTTCAAAATTCGCCATCTTTGCACGGTCGTTGCCTCTGTCCTAGTTGTTTTATTGTACCTGACAAAGGGAGTGGTAATTTCTTATCAACAGGGAGGGTTGGTGGATTTGGGGGGGGGGGGAACAAAATTTGGACCCCTTGAAGGGGGGGACCAAAACAATTTGGACCCCTCTTGAGGGGGGACCAAGAAATGTACACCCCTTTTCAGCGGAAAAGCCTGCACATTACCATAGGGGTTGGCCGCACTCAATTTCAATCTGGCCGGAGGGGGGGGGGGGGGACTGAAAAAAATTCGACCCCTCTCACGTGGGGGGAGGGGGACAAAAGAATTTCGACCCACTGGTGTGAAAATCCACCGACACCCCTATTGTTAAAAAATGACCACTCCCTAAGGAAGAGAGACAGCATGATAGCAGGTCCACGCTAGTTCGAGGTACACTGATGTCCTTTGGCTAACTATATGACCAATCTCTCAGTCACTAGTATCTAACCAAATTTATAGTAATTTTTTGGCTACCTATACAACCAACCTAGGTTAGTTAATATTGTGATGTTGGTCAGTACTGACCAACTCACATTAATACATTAGCCTTTCCATTTTAGACAGATTCTTAATTTTAGAATAAGGCATTAGTCATGTGTTGTTTTGCCTCAGTCATTCTTGAATAGCACTTGGTCATGCTTGTCCAATGTCCCTATGACCAATCTGGAATAGCCACTACAGACTAAGGGCTGGGGCTTTTAGATTATCTGTGTGAACCGCTCATGTATCATTAAGGACTTTAGCGTGTTCTATTCGGTGTGTGTATGTAGCAAAATGAGATGTGTCAATAAACCTATTTAATACGTGATAAAGGCCCTTACCTGTGCTCGGCGTGTGTGTGTGTGTGTGTGTTGGATGTATTGTGAGTGGTGTGTAGTGACCCTCTACTAGTTATACTACTACTAGTACTAGACACGTACAGGAGAGGACTGGGAGTGCACCCCATCTAGATGTATCTCTAGGATAAAGGTCTCAGTGAGGGTAATCCCGCAGAAAACTGAGAGTCATATACGATTCTGGTCAGAAGTGAATACTGCAGGGGAAAATGATGCCCATATTATGAAAACTTGTACACATGCTGCTGAATGTCTGCCAGTTTCAATCAGTGAGGAAATAATAGGAAAGGGATTCTCAGTGAGTTTACATTTTTTTCAAAGGCTAGATTGGGGATCAGTGAAAATGCAAATTATTCAGTGCAAATTCAGGCGGAATTCAGGTGGTTCTACGCTACAGACCACTGCTCAAATTTTACGTGGTCAGTAGCTAATTTTGGTTGGAAATGTTTTGTGGAAAAGATGTATCTTTTAGGTCAAGGGTGATTTTCAGAAATTGTAAATGTCCTGGTAGCTGTTATTGCGTTTTCCACTGTATTAAATTATATAGTAGAAGGATTTCCTTCGCTGAGACCTATAACTGTGTAGTGTCACATAGCTCTCACACAGCAGTCACCGGGGGAGGCTGCCGGGGGCTGGGGGAGGCCCCACCGGAACAGGACACACAGGATACACACACATACACACAGGGATGAGCAGGGGCTTTTAGGAACTCAGAGTGCGTTGGGTGGGATGGGGGGCACTTAAGGGAGTGACCATTTTTTAACAACAGGGCGGGTAGTGGGTTTTCGCGCAGAGCGTGCAAATTCTTTTACACCTCCCGGTCAAGGGGTCCATATTTGTCCCCCCCCCCTCTATTGTTAAAACATGATCACTCCCTAAAGTGACATGGTCCGATTTTAATGATGCCAGGGTATGCTTTGGCATGAGAAACAACAAAATGAAATATAATTTCCCGTATGTTCAAGCCCAAGATATGGACAGAGACCTACAATTAAATAAAAAATATGTCTTTTCAGGTCCAATAACCTAGCTAGGTAGGTCAGATCATTTCTCTTTAAACTTTGCTGCGTCATCTTCTAATTTTACCTGTTGAATGCACTGTTCTTTCTTGACTGCAAAATATTTATGCCCAACATTTCATGGAACAGATATTTCAGGTCCAATAACCTAGCTAGGTAGGTCAGATCATTTCTCTTTAAACTTTGCTGCGTCATCTTCTAGTTTTACCTGTTGAATGCACTGTTCTTTCTTGACTGCAAAATGTTTATAAATGCCCAATATTTCATGGAACAGATATTTCCTATTCAAAAGAAATTTCCTTTTCAAAATTGAATGAAATCATATCGGATTCGACCCTCTTTTGCTAGATAGGGGTAGCTACCCCTGAAACATGTTGCTTCACATATATTTTTGCTCTAACCCTAATCCTTTGGGCCAAAAAAAAGGTGTGTTTCAGGTTACATAGTCTGAAAATCTAGGTAGGGTAGGTCGGACTTCTTTTTTTTAAATTTTTTTTTTTACTTTGGCCTGAAACGTACCCAAAACTGACTCGCAAACTTCGGCGCTGACTCGTCAACAATGGCGTTGACTCATTTACTATCAAATTAACACTGAAATAGCCCCAAAATTGTTTTATAAAGACAGATTGATCCAATGGCCTGAAAAGTGCCTAAAAGCTGACTCGCAAACTTCAGCGCTGACTAGCCAACGCTGGTGTCGACTCATGGACCATCAAATTGACTCTGAAATAGCCCCAAAGATTACTCAAATTTACTTTTTTTTTCAAAATTGGATAACAATTTTAGGGTCGACCCTGTTTTGCTAGGTAGGGTCGGGTAACCTGAAACACACCTTTTATTTTTTTGGGCCTTGGCGTCATGATGTATCATCATGCCTGAATGCAGCCTGAATGCAGCCCTTGAAGGCTCTATATGAATGGTATCGATAAACCACCAAAGGGTCAGCATGATGCACTGATGCAGAACCGGTTAGTTACTATAGACCAATGCAGCAAGAAATGGTGACTTTTTCATAATAAAGTTGTGTTTACTTTGGTTTTAGCATAATCCTCATAACATTGTCTGTAGTGGCTACCTTTGCTAACATATCATATCAGAAGATTCCCAGGACAATTAGCTTTCCAATAGTATATATTAGAATGCAAAGTTTTCTGAAAAGTCACCCTTTCTCGCTGCATTGGTCAGTGCATCATTACAACCAATCAGAATGAGGTGAGATGCCATCCTTCAAGAGTCAAATAACGGCATAGGGCTTGATGCTGTCCCTAACCCTTTAAGGATGTGTGTTGCTAAATGCATTTGTGCATCATGCCGACCCTTTGGGAGTGTCTCAACCCCACAGGGTCGGCATTATGCTTAAATGCAGCACTAGCAAGTTACTTGCCATGGCTGCATTAATGCATCATGACGACCAAAGGCATGATGCATTAAGGCACCATGCCGTCCCTAAAGGGTTAATTAACGACATGAGGCATGTATCTTAGCCATCATAAAGGGTTAAATAAAGACATGAAGCATGATGCCTTCCTTAAGGGTTAAATAACGACATGGGTATGATGCCATCCTTAAAGGGTTAAATAACGACATGAGGCATGATGCCATCCTTAAAGGGTTAAATAACGACATGAGGCATGATGCCATCCTAATAACGACATGAGGCATGATGCCACCCTTAAAGGGTTAAATAACGACATGAGGCATGATGCCACCCTTAAAGGGTTAAATAACGACATGAGGCATGATGCCATCCTTAAAGGGTTAAATAATGACATGAGGCATGATGCTGTCCTTAAAGGGTTAAATAACGACATGGGGCATGATGCCATCCTTAAAGGGTTAATTAACGACATGAGGCATGATGCCATCCTTAAAGGGTTAAATAAAGACATGAGGCATGATGCCATCCTTAAAGGGTTAATTAACGACATGAGGCATGATGCCATCCTTAAAGGGTTAAATAATGACATGAGGCATGATGCCATCCTTAAAGGGTGAAATAACGACATGGGGCATGATGCCATCCTTAAAGGGTGAAATAACGACATGAGGCATGATGCCATCCTTAAAGGTTAAATAATGACATGGGGCATGATGCCATCCTTATAGGGTTAAATAACGACATGAGGCATGATGCCATCCTTAAAGGTTAAATAATGACATGGGGCATGATGCCATCCTTATAGGGTTAAATAACGACATGAGGCATGATGCCATCCTTAAAGGTTAAATAATGACATGGGGCATGATGCCATCCTTATAGGGTTAAATAACGACATGAGGCATGATGCCATCCTAATAACGACATGAGGCATGATGCAATCATAAAAGGTTTAAGCATACTGGTACTTACATCACACAGATTAAGATTTATTGAGGCAATCGAAACCAAATCAGTCTAATATAAGCCTACTTTTAAGTTGAACTGAAAGGACTGGTTGGTCATTGGATCTTCTTCTTGGTTAAATAAGTACTAGTCGCGAGTCATATCAAAGACTTTTGATTATACTGAATAGATGAGCATAGCCAAGAGTGCGTGCTCACTATGGACAGTCTTCATTGTGACATATAATGCTATAAAGTTGTTGTTTACACAACACCCTAGAGAAGAACCGGTATCATTATACCAAATCTCCTCTTCCCTCTATGCCCTTAAGAAACTAAGCGCGAGAGGCATTGTACTTATTATTTGTTCACTAATCTTAGGATTGGTACCACACACACATTGTTCAATTGAGTTCAATACACAACCAAAAATGGGTCTCAAATCTTTTGCGTCTTTTTCCAACTCAAAGGGAATGAAACTACTCACAATAAACGCTCGTAGTTTAAAAGGTAAAATTGACCAACTTAGGAGGCTACATAGAGGATGTGACTTCCTATGTGTATCTGAAACATGGTTGAAACCATCAATAACCAATGTGATTGTCAACCTACCAGGAATGAGACTGTATAGGAATGATAGGCCATACACAGGCCGCCGACGAGGAGGGGGAGTGGCCTGCTATGTAAGTAACAAACATGCCCCACATTCCACAATATGTCCAGAACTTACATTAATGACCAAGGACATAGAATCAATTGGTCTGTTGGTGAAAACTCCTGGACAGAAGCAAAAGGTGGTGATCACAGTCTACAAGCCACCGAAGGGAAACACAAAAAAATGCTACAAGGCCCTGTATGACATGCTGCAAACACCTGTGATCGGGCACCGCGAGGTCTGGATCCTAGGTGATCTCAATGTTAATGCCCTGGCCCGGAACAGCCTGAAATTCAGATACATGACAGGGTTTCTCAGGAAGAGTGGCTTACAATACCTTCAGACTGGTAGTACCCACTTCCATGAGCACGGCAGCTCAGTTATAGACCACATCTACTCCAACTGCAATAATGTGTCGGACCATGGACTACTGACAGACACCTTCAGCGACCACGTCCCCGTGTTCATCATCAAGAAACAACGCCCTGCTGGAGTACCCATGAAACAAATCACTGGTAGAGTCTACAAAAACTACAGCAGTGAGACAACTAGAGAAGACATGAGGAACATGGACTGGACGGATCAGATGAATCTACAGAACCCCTCAGATTCATTCAACAACCTCAATAGGACGTTGAATACCTATCTTGACGAACGGTATCCAATCAAAACATTCAAGGTGCCCGATGTAAAGTACCCCATCTTCAAACCGAATGCACTACGACTCTTGAAAAAAAGACGAGCAGCAATCAGGAAGGCTAAACGCATCCCCCGGGGCTTCTACAATATACATGTAGCTACCGCCAGGAGGCTGATGCGTCGGGTGAACCTGACCCTCATTGCAAATAGGAAGAATGAAATACTACGGAACCTAGAGAAACACAGGAAAGATCCACGACTCTTCTGGGAAATTCTCAAACAACTATGGAGTGGTGACAAAGAAGAAAATCCCATCACATTGAAGAGGCCGACTGGTGAATACATCAGTCAGGATGAAACAGCAGATTTCATCAACCACTACTACTGTCACGTAGGCCAGTCACTTGCAGAAGCCTTCGGACCAATAGGCCCACAAGATGGAGTGGGAGAAGTGGACCGGGACATAGAGGAAATAGTACTGACAGAAACAACTGAAGCCCACTTACTAAAACTTGTAAGTACACTGGAAGCAAAAAAGTCATCTGGACTGGATCACACAAGAATGTCCTTCTTGAAGGATGTCTTTGCGGCCATCCCTGCTGTCATAACCAAGGTGATGAATGACAGCATAACCAGTTGCTGCTTCCCATCTGAATGGAAGACAGGAAAGGTGGTACCACTTCCCAAGAGTGGGGACCTCTCACAAGTGGGCAATTGGAGACCTGTTTGCCTACTAACAGCATACTCAAAACTGTGTGAAAAAATTCTACATAAACAGCTACTTGACCACCTACAAAATCAATCACTGCTCTCCAACGACCAGTTTGGCTTCATTCCAGGAAAGTCTACCGAAGACGCCATACTTGGCCTGACAAACTGCCTTTATGAGGCAATCAACGGTGGAAAGTCCTCTGCGGTGGTGTTCATCGACCTCCGCAAGGCTTTTGACACGGTGAACCACGTGTTGCTCTGCAGGAAACTGACCGGTTGTGGAGTGGCAGAAGGACCCCTAGAATGGTTCAAAAGCTATCTGGAGGACAGACGACAAAGAACTCTAGCAAACGGGAGGCTATCTGGACCGGGTGCGGTGCCCTGTGGGGTCCCCCAGGGTTCCGTACTCGGCCCACTGTTGTTCCTCGTTTACATCAACAGTGTACAAACAGCGGTGAAAAACGTGAAAGCATACATGTATGCTGATGATCTGGCGCTGGTGTGCTCAGACAGAGACGTGCACAGAATCACAACACTCCTACAGACAGACACTGACTCGGTAGCCACGTGGTGCAACAAAAACCAACTGACTGTAAACTGTGAGAAAACCAAAGTCCTATGGGTTTACGGGAGAAATTGCAGGCCAGATCTCACAGACGCCAAGATCAAGATGAACAACAAGAACCTTGAGGAAGTGAAGACTTTCAACTACCTGGGAGTCACACTAGACACCCATCTGACTCTAGGACCACACTGCTCAAAAGTGATCAACCTTGCCCGTCTGCGCATCAACCAGCTAAGAGAGTCAAGAAAATACACAGACGAGGCGACATGTCTCTTGATGTACAAACAAATGGTGATGCCTCTACTAGAGTACTGTCCAACCGTGCTGGATGGTGCTCCTGCCTGGGCAATGCCCAAACTTCAAGTCTTGCAGAATGATGGTCTTAGGGCGTGCATACAAGTACGAGATCCGAGGGACACAGATGTCGAAGTACTACATGACAACAACAACATGAGCAGATTGATCAACAGAAGAAACAAGCAACTGCTGGGAAAAATGTACACTAGATCGAGAGATGCCGAGAATGTGGTGATGCCAAATAGAGTACTACGCGGCCAGGAATGCGTCAAGCTGAAGACACGCAGACCAAAGAAGGATGCCTACAAAATGAGTCCCTATTACAGAGGATCTCAACTGTGGGACAGACTTACCCCAGCCCAGCAACACGCGACTAGCAAACAGAACTTCATGACAAGTCTCAAGGCTAGGGACTTAATCCCACTTGTACCACCACCAATCTAGAATAATATTACATCAGCTTAATTACAATTGACTTGAATAGTCATGATCCTGTGCCTGAGATCAAATGTGTTAAAGGGTATGCACAGACAATTAGAGAACATTGTGTGGCAAATAATTTGATTGTAATTGATTATATGTGAACTGTGGCTCTATGTTGAAGAACACCCTGTGATATGTGAAACTTATTGCCAAATAAAAATATACTAAACTCAAACTCAACTCATCCTTAAAGGGTTAAATAACGACATGGGGCATGATGCCATCCTTAAAGGGTTAAATAACGACATGAGGCGTGATGCCATCCTTAAAGGGTTAAATAACGACATGAGGCGTGATGCCATTCTTAACGGGTTTGATAACTACCTGCTCCTGATGGATTTATTACTTCATACATCCAAAAACTAAATTTTATGAACCCTACTTAACGTTTCTCCATACACTTTAAAAGATCAACCCGAAAGGATTGTCAATTATCATCAAAACAGTTTGATGTATTACAGTCAAGCATCCAATAAGAAATAATATCACTTTCGGAGAGACAGAAACGGTTCTGATGCACTTTTCAAAGAAATAACTGTGAGTTTTCCTTGATACAGATAGCCCACCTTTGATACACATAGGTTGATACAGTTAGGAGTCTTTGATACAGTTAGCCGTTGGATGCTTGACTGCTAAGTGTATTACTACAGTTAGCACGATTGATACACTTAGCAGTTGTACAGCCCCCCGCCTGTTTTCTATATAACTCCCCCCACTCATATACAAGCCCCCTTCCCCCTCCAGCTGGTAATAAATGGCTCAGCCCTTAGCAAATGAAGTATGATTAGGCCAAAAAAAGAAGGTTTGTTTCAGGTCACCCGACCGACCCTATCTAAACAGGGCCGACCCTACGTATGTTTATGCAATTTTGAAGACATTTTTAGACTTTTTAGACTTTTTGGGGTCAATTTAGGTTTACAAAATTTTGGAAAAAGATCTCTCCATTTTTACACTTTTTCGGGTCAATTTTAGAGGGGAAGTAAAAAAAAAAGAAGTAAAAAAAAAAAAAAAATACAACCTACTGACCCTAGAGTTTCTTCCCATGTTACCTGAAACAAAACTTTTTTTTTATTTGGCCTGATTACAAACAGCTGCCTCAATTTAAATTTATTTTTGAGGCCCGACCATCGGATATTAATTGAATATCGCTACCGCTATTAACATTTATTGAAGCTTATTGAAAATGATTTCATCTATAAATTGACTTACTATAGTGAAGGGGACGGAACATGGACGATGTACATGGATGGGACGGTCTGGTCCTGCTCTAGATTTGTTGGCTTAAAATAGCAGTAAAACGTACACTAGTAAAGTCAGCCATTAGATAATGTAAGCCTGAGTCAGCCGCCACCACTCCCAGCTACTGACCGGGTTAGTCTGGTTGTTATTCTATATTTTATTTTTTAACTGACTATGTTTTAGACTTATTTAACGTACATTTACACATGTAATGACCATGGTGGCCATAACTCGGTCTTGGGGCCCTTGATGGGGGAGGGGGGGTCCCCATGTCCCATGTCGATTTTAAGAAATCCCCAAGTCACCATTTAAATTCCAAGAAATGCCCCATGTCCCATGTCACTATCTCTTTTTTCCTCCTGTCCCATGTCACCAAGCCTATGTCATGGATACCATCAGTGGTACAGGTTATTCTAAGTAAAGGATATCGGCGGGGGGGGGGGGGGCTCAGTCACTCCACCTGCTTTGATTATCATCTACATACACCCACTGAGTACCACCCTAACCTTAACAGAGGTGGCCAGGTGCGCGGACAAACGTTCAGAGTGCAATCTTATCACAGAATTAAGATTGTCTTAATTATCTTAACGTGGGGCTACACTAAACGATTTTGTTCTCAGATCGGTGCTATTCTCGTGAATCCGGCTCAGTTATATACCATGAGAATGGTATACAGTAGACATGATCTACATTTACAAATGATGTTTTTGTAAACAATGTGGAAAATAGAATTGCCAAAGCTATGTAACACGATTCAGGTCCTGATTTAGGACCGGATTTTGCATCTCAGGTCGATTTGGACTCCCGATCTCATATCTAACTGGTTTGATTTTTATTGGTCTGAACAGTACGATCTCTAGGCCTATGTTTATACCGGATCAAACTGTACATACCTATAGTGAGATGTAAATATAAACAAATCTTCAGATTCTCCTGATCGTACTGGGTTTCTCATGTTATTCTTTTCTGAAGGGAAAGCTATGAGGTTCTCAGATGATCGCATCGTGAGAATTACCCAAAAAATCACGTAGTGGAGCCCCAGCATTAAGATTAGTAATTCCTTAAACGTTCTGAGCGCAATCTAAACCTTATCTAAACCTATCTTAATTCTATCTTAAACTATCTTAGACTATCTTAAAGGTGTTACTAAGCAAATGGTGACGGCACCACTAGCTAGTAGTGGTAAGATTAGACAGTCGATTGTAGGATAGGCTAGTTATAGTAATAGGCTTCCTTTTAATTTTTCATTATATACAAAACAGGGCTGCCTTAGATTAAGACATTTGAAGATGTAAGATTAAGATTGCGCTGTTAATGTTTGTCCGTGCACCTGGAAGAGCTATCCCGTATTTGCATTACCCATAAGGCAGATGGCCCCTGACAGAGTTGAAAAGGTGTACCCATATAGGTGTACACCACTCCCCTTTCAATGGAGAAATGACCCATATCCCTCCAAATCCTGACCACAGCTCCGGGTATGGTTGTAGCTGAAATACCTCTCCAGAACATGTACTGATGTACTGTTGCGACCTCCGATTGTGGCCCGGGGGGCCACTCCCTCAGATTTGGATACCATGTGTGAATACGATTCCGAGGGAAAGGGCCCGTTTTTGGGTCCTAGGCACGGGCCCGCGAGGGCACTTGATAGGGGGTGCTTTTTAAGCAAATTTTGGGAGAAAGGGGTACATTTTCAGAGATTTAAAGTGTAATTTTTACTTTATTTTTCTACATTTCTTGGTCACCGTAGAGAAGTTAGATTTCTGTGATTTAGATTTTTCTTGCTTATTTTCCCTTGAAAAGGGTATGGTTTTTGAAAATTTCTCCAATGATAAGGGTACCAGATTTGAAGCGATGTTCACACATAGTGACTATAGAAAAGATAGGGAGTGGCCCCCCTGGGGACTGTGTTCAAAGAAGGGGATGGTTTGCGGTAGCTTCTCAGTGTACATGTACTTGTTTGTACTTTCATATAAATAGTTGCTGTGGGCTTATAGTATATTAGACAATATATAAACGAGTTACTATAGTTACTACCGGTAACTAATAAAACTGTTATACATGTACGATAACTTATATATTAAATCAGCCTGTAAAGGATTCTTGTTTTAACCCAAGCGGAGGTATATAGTTTAACAACAATATATTAATCTGTTGATATTATATGAACAATATATTATCATATTAATATAATATTCTGAGTATATAATTACTATGAGTATATACATGTGAACAAATTGAGAAGTCAGTGAGTTTGGTGTCAAGTATCAGATATTACCAGGCCAAAAACACACCAACCACAATGTAATGAAATTACATTAAAGACGAATAATATTTCACAGGAAGATAATCAATTAACAATAAATCCTTCCTAGTATTATGCAAGTAATTATAAACAGCACTAGATTTCCAGTTACCCACAGTCATAATGGAAGTAACTGGGACACCTAATGATTTCAACAAGGATGCACCCCCATGTCTTAGCGAATGGGTGCTAATCCTGTCTACCGGTAACCCAATTTCTTTAGATAAACCCTTAAGTCTAGAGTTGAAGGCATTATATTCCAAATTTAATAATTTAGAATTCTTGTGTGACCTTTTTGTGGCTTTTACCAATAGAGACTTTACACACAAAGGGGAACCAGGAATGTGATGCAAGTAAATTTTGAATGGTTTCTTGCCAAATTGGTCAGTCTTAGAAGACCTAATTGTCACTGACACATGATTTGAAGACACAGATATGTCCCCACATGTCAACAAATGTCTTGAACTCGTCACATGACATTTTCGCAGAAGGCCCCTGAAGCACAGCAACACTGCAAGCCAGAATGACCTATCATCAGGATTATGCAGATTTAAAAATTTAAAAATAGCCAACAACTCAATGACTGAAAGGGGATATCTGGAAGGGTTATTTAAAGACATAAAAGTCCTTTCAATACCATTTAATAATTGTTTTACCATAAAACACATAGAAAAATCTTGATAACCCAAGAATTTACATTGGTACTGTAGCGGGCACGTATCGCTCGGGGAAGCCCGAGCGTGCGTGGAGAGCGCATTGCCCGCCTGTGGTAGCTCAAGTACCGTAGCAGAGCAGTGAGAAGCAGCTGGCCCTGTGGTGCAGCGGTAGCATTCTCAACTCCGGAGCAGAGGGACCGGGGTTCGACTCCCCGTGGGGCTCGACGTTTTCACTGACCTGTTACACTGGTGCACGTTTGACCAGGATCCACCGAACCTGGGTTGGGTACTTGAACTTGTTCAGCTTCTGCTAGGTGGTCTTCGTGGCCTCCAAGGACCTAGCAGAAGTCTGAAGGGGAGTAATGTAGCGGGCACGTATCGCTCGGGGAAGCCCGAGCGTGCGTGGAGAGCGCATTGCCCGCCTGTGGTAGCTCAAGTACCGTAGCAGAGCAGTGAGAAGCAGCTGGCCCTGTGGTGCAGCGGTAGCATTCTCAACTCCGGAGCAGAGGGACCGGGGTTCGACTCCCCGTGGGGCTCGACGTTTTCACTGACCTGTTACAGTACCAAACAGCAGACAAATAATTCCTTACAGACACAGGTTTAACCCTGGACGATAAATATGTAGCATATAGCCTAGCTTGTTTTGAAGAGCATGGAAACTCTATAAAATTACAAAGGGTACAGAATTTCTTATACCTTCTCAATTGAGCTGCTCTCGTCAACTTAGTTGAATCAGATAAGCTAGCTTCCAATAGGGTCTGCTGCTGGTCCATCAATTGGGTTAAAAGGTTTCCTGCAAATACACACAGCACATGTTATTCAAAGCCAAAGTATCATTACACAAAGACATATAACCTTTATAAGGTAGTCTGGATAATTGATCAGCTAATACATTATCCTCAGATTTAATATAAGTGGCGAAAATGTCTATATTATATATGAAACATAGCCAGAATATCTCTCTAAGCCATTCCATACTGAGATGATTTTTGCTCCTACCAGAATTAAGGTTAGCTAAGACCTGCATGTTGTCGGTAATGAAATGAATCTTTGAGTTTGCATACTTTTCGCCCCAGCGCTTCAAACCAAGCACTACCGGCCACAACTCATACACATTTATATTGCCCTCATGAACGTCAAGTCTGTCTAACAAGGGTGGAAGAACTCTATGATTGCACTCAGTAGCAGGAAAAAATTCTTTTTCCCATACACCATATATGAAGTCCGTACCCAACCAGGCTCCAAAACCCTTAGTTGAAGCATCAGAGACAATTGGACACTCTGTCATATCTTTTGGAATTAAAGAATTACAATTAAAATACCTGCAGAAGCGTTTCCACCACTGTAGGTCTTTCCTAGTCTCTTCACATAAATAAATAGAACCTTTATCTTTTGCTCTGGCACACAAGTCAAAGAGGCGCCTACTAAAAGTTCTTCCACCCCTGACCACCGACGAGCAGAAACTCATTAACCCATCAATGCTTTGCAGTTGTTTTTTGGTGGCATGAGTCTTACCTTGACATTCATCCAGAGCTAAGTTCAATTTGAGGAGCTTCTCCTCAGGCAGGGTAAGAACCATATTAATCGAATCAATGGATATACCCAGGAACACAGTGGTAGTACAAGGTAAAGTTACTTTATTAAAAGCAACACTAAAGCCTAAAAATTCCATTACTTCAATCATAATGTCTCTCTGACGAAGACATTCTTCCTTTGAATCAGAAATTATTAGGAAATTGTCTAAATAATTTACCACCCTGCCGACACCATAGCTTTTAGCGACCAGGACCAAAAAATCCGACAGTTGGTTGAAAATGTAAGGAGCACATCTTAACCCAAATGAAAGGCGATTATTTTCATAATTCTTAGTACCTCTACCACTGCTCCACCTGAATCCTTGATAAGTACAATGGGGGCCAAAAACATTAACTGTTCTATATGCTGATTTTAAATCAATTAAGCACATATAATCCCCTTCATCTAGTAATTCGACAGCAGTAGTCACAGACTTATAAGAAAAAGGCTTATAAGTTTGGTGCATAAAATTATTAATAGCCAAACCTACCGGCATACTACAGTCAGTTATAGGTCTCAATTTCCCATTAGACTTTTCAACCCCCCCTAGTGCATGAATACATATGGGACGGTCTTGAACTTGAGTTACTAACCCTGCCTGGGTCTCAGCCTCTACTAAGTCACACATCTCAAGATAAAAATCGTTCTCAAGAATAGACTTATAATTCTTGCAATTATAACTAGTTTCACAATTATCATCAATAATTTTGAAACCATTAACTACACCTTCCCAAATGAATTGGGCCCACTCAGGGTCATGGGCCAAAACATTTGTTGGGCCCGACAAAAAATGTGCAAACCTACAGGGCATCAGACTAGTACTTCTACCACCAATCAAGTGAGTACAATCACATTTTCCCTCTAAGCATTGATTATACACATCTATAATAGGAGTCCCTGAGGACCCTTCAACTTGAAAAATCAATTTAGAATTTCCAGATTGATCGCCAAAAGTCTCAGAAAAATTACAGTCTGAGGAAATTCCAGGTAAATCACCTGGAGAATTTTGAAAGTCAAAATTTACAGATAAATTATTAGCTGTGGTATCTTGTTTCAAAAAACACTTATACGCAGAAAAATTCTTAGGTGACAAGCGACCTAGAATTTTTTCATTCTCAAGAAAATCACTTTTTGAACTATCTTGTGCCAAAAATTCTTGAAACTCAAAATTATCAGTTTTTGAGTCGACTTTGGAGTATGCTAGATCTAGGTCACCCTTGGCGATCCTATCAGAGGGCAAACTAATTAGATCTCCGGTACCATCCTACTTAGGGTTACTGGGCATCTTTCCCTCTTGTTTACAATCAAAACAACCATGAGCAGATGACCTGCAGAACATGCAAGTGTGTTTGTATCTGCAGTTCTGGGAAGCACAACCACTTGCTTTGTTAAAAGCAAAACAAGATCTGATACTATCTTGTTTACTTGAACTTTTTGGCTTGGATTTCGCAGAAACTGCAGAAACTGTGTTATCATAACTGAAGAAAGCCAGCATATCTGAATTTTCAACATTCTTGAAAGCACTGAGCCCTTTTACATTTGCTCGGTCCCGGATAGCCCTATCATAATCAATAAGAGCCCTGACCAAATAAATCTTGGTAGCAGCCTTTACACACAACATTTCCATGTGGTCCAAAATGGGCTGTGCATCTTCGCCCAAGTGGATCACTTTGTTTACTGTTCTGATATTTACTAGCATTAGTTTATCAAATGAATCACATTTCTCCTTATGAGACAGGAAATTGCTTTGTGAATAAGGCTTACTTCTTTTAGGGCTTGGTGACCTAGAGTAGTCCGACATCGAAGATACAGATGAAGAAGACGGCGACCTTGCTTTCTTGGGACGACTTGTCGGTCTTGCTTGGGAAGTAGGGCGCTGTGACCTAGAAACCGAGCGAGTTGACCTAGATCTCCTTGGTTTCCTCCGCGGCGCCGACTGGCGTCTTCTACTGGAACCTCTTGAGTCGGCCAACCTCTGGAGGGTCGCCTCCATGCGACCCAGACGAGCATCTTGAGAATCCAATCTATCCTCCAACGTCTGGTCAAAAGTTACTAATGGAGAAATCACCGAAGCATGTGATTCAATGGGCTGCTGCCCACCGACTGCCCCATTTTCACTGCTCGTAGTAGCTGTAGTGGTCACCTCAGCTTGAGGCGTATCTTGAGGCGTAGCTGTAGGCGAGCTACTCCTCCTGTTCCTTCTTCCCCGAACCATGTTGAATTTAAATTAATTAAATTCAAATTTAACTGCCAAAAATTTAAAATTAGTGAACAGGTGTGAACAATCTGGAGATTCAAAGGCCACTGGCCATGAAACCATGAAACTGCCCATTTATAGTATGGGCCCAACAAGAAGAAGTAACCATGGTCCCCTAGCTGCAGCCCATCAGGTGCATTGTTATTGAGCCACTCACATCCAATCAATGAGCTGCTCACAAATCAGGTCAGTCTGGGGCGCCCTCTGGTGAGCTGCTCAGGAACCACGGCCACGCCCACTCGCTTATTTATACTTGGATTCAATCACGTTGATCCGTCCTATCTATAGGTTAGAGATCGTTATCTATTCTCTGAATATACATACAGGAAAGGGAAGGAACAGTAGTGTTCTTTTTTATTGTCTGGTATTGGGGAAAGCCTCCACTATAAGAAGCAAGTACTGTACACTAAACTTTTGTTTCAGTAGATTTTGCTGTAGGTGTACAGCAACTGACTTGCTGTAAATTTACAGCAACTTCTACTGTAGATTTACAGCAACTTTTACTGTACGTCTACAGCAAAAGTTGCTGGCAACTTTTGTTCCAGTAGATTTTGCTGTACATGTACAGCAACTGGGTGCTGTAAAGTTACAGCAACTTCAACTGTAGGTTTCATATTGTTGTTGTCATCAATTTATATCAATTAATATACATGCATGGAGAGTACTTTCCTGCATAATAGTTCAATTTCAGCTAGGATAATACACATTACACAATGTAATGGTTTAATCCTGCTTTAATACAGCTGAACTGTATGTGATACCAAATTTTTCCCAGTCCAGGCACTTAAGCATTTAACTTTTCCCACCAATGTGGTGTCTATTCTATACTTTTGCTGTTTTTTCTTATCATTCAACACAATTATGCAAATATCATTACACTTTAAGGTAACTGCATTCAGTCTCTCTCATCCGTTCTTAATTTACAATGTTTTAAGAGTTTGTGAGGCTTTACTTGACTCGGGAAAGGGTTGGGTGGAATAATTACTAAAAAAATGGTATACTGCTGCCACCTAGCGGCAGAAATCTACAGCACAATGTACTGTAAATGCACAGCAACACTGCTGGAGACCCAATTTCAAGTAGATAATGCTGTAATTATACAGCAAATAGTGCTGTAAAACCAAGTACAGCAAAAGGTGCTGTAAATGTACAGCACATTGTGCTGTTTAAATACAGTAACTGTTTACAGTGTCATAGTGCAGGAAATGCCACCCTTTACGTTTAAGGGCCACGTAACATTAAGGTAGGGTTTCAGGCATTAAATGAAAAGGGAACAAAAACATTCATTTTTAGCTTCCTAATCTTCAAACGGAATTCTGGGATGGAAATTCAACAAAATTATCATTTCTGATGATTGGGGATATATATCGAAGTCATTTCCTGAGGAGCTCTTTTGAATCATTTTGATATTCCAAGTATCAAGGTCAGGGGAGCTCATTAAAGTTGTTTAGTTACTAAAAATGGTGAATTTTTGTCAAAAAGCAGGTAAAATCACACTTTTTTTGTAACTATGCAAATTTGAGGAGCTCTCCTGACCTTAATAACCAGAGTATTGACATGATTCAAAAAATCTCCCCAGGAAATGACTTCAAGATATGTGTCCAATCATCAAAGGTTATAATCACATTTAATTTTTATCCCATAAGTCCGTTTGAAGATTGAAAAGCTCAAAAAGAATGTTTTTGTTCCATTTTCATTCCATGCCTAGCAACACTTCACAAAATGGATTTTACTTGATGGGGCCATCCATGCCCGTCAGATTGGTGTATATTACATATAATTTTAGCATACCTGTGACAAATAATGCACTAAAGAAATGTTCGGCAGAACTACCCTGAAACCCTACCTTAACAGGTAATATCATTAGCGTTACCACACAAATGGCTCTTGGTGACCATCCAAATGATCCTCCTAACCATAGGCCTATAAGGGGTTGATCATTTTTTAATGACAGTGGGCATAGGTTTTTCTACATCTTGACCGGGGGGAGGGGGCAAACAAAGTTGACCTGTTGTCATTGAAGAACTGCATTGCGTTACTATGCTTCAAAGGGCCTGTGTGCAGGCCGATTTTCGACCCGATAACGGGGGGATGTAAAAATATGCAGTCACCATGCGCTATATTTGTATGTCACTGAGTACTATTAACATGGTCACCAGCCTCTGTTTACAAGGCCTCACAAGGGCTGCATTCTTGCATCATGACGACCCTTCAGGAGTGTAGCACCCCTTTAGGATCGGCATCAAACATGAATGCATCACTGGCGAGCTACTCACCAGGGCTTCATCCATGCATCATGCAGACAAAGGGTAGCACATTGATGCTCTATGCGGCCCTCAGAGCGTCAATTCCAGATAAAAGTTAGGGGGCTGCCTACAGGCGAGTTTGGCTTATACATGAAAGTTTACCACACATGTCACATGCAGCAGTATTAGAGCATTACATTGATTGGCCTTGCCCCCCCCCCCCCCCAAAAAAAAAAGAGGAAAATATTCCGTCCTAAAATGTGTGAGAATGCATTTCAAATCTAGACCATCAACATTTTCTTGGTGGACATACCCCGAAATTCCCTGTGTATGGCTGCTGCAACTGGGTCGCGGGAAACAAGACAGTTATTCCAGTTTGGCCTGGTTTGGCCCCCCCCCCCTTCTAGACAATCCTGGATCCACCACTGGCATTTTGACACTTTCTGAGACATGCTGAGTTGTAGAACCAACAGATGAATGGACAATATTACACGTGCATTTGACACCAGGGCGAGCTGTGGTGTGGTCCCCCTTGGCTAGAAGGGTATGGCTGGAAGAGCTACCTACCGTAAACACCAGTACCCCCCAGAGGAGGTAAACAGCCCCCTAGGGCCTATTGGGAATCAGACGCACGTGGGGACAAACCTGCGGAGTCACTAGACGCTGCCCATTCTGTGCGTAATCTTAAAAAGCCCACTTTTGCCGTAATCTTAATAATGAAACCCCACTTTTCCCATAATCTTAATAACGAAATTCAATCTAGGCCTAATATTGATGGCATCTGATGACCCCCATTTTTCTTTTCCTTTTTTCCTTCTTTGATAATGGCGAGTACTATTAAGACTTTAATATTATGCCAGAAGTGGGGGTTTAAGATTACACACAGAATGGGCGGCCTCTAGTGAGTCCGCAAGTTTGTCCCTTATTGCGAATCAGACGAACTACTGGTTCCCTTTGTCTTCTGTGGCATGGCACAGGTGAGCAAATGGCTTAGCTACCAGCACTGGGATGCCACCCTATGGATATCATAGAAACTAGTCTCCCTTGAGTCTCCATCACTTTTATATGACATCATATATAAGTTTGTCCATTACTAATATAATATTTGATAGAGATCCACTGACTAGTGTGCAGAACCTTCTTAAACTTAGCTAACTGGACTTTAAAAGAAGGCAGATTTCCAAATGAGATTCCTGTATATCCCTTCATGTATATCTTTATATGTGTATCAGACACATAGAGGATAGTTAACGCAATGTCTCTCTATAGACTAATTGATTGTCAGATGTGGTATTATTGCAGTGTGGTGAAATTATATATATACATATAGTTGTATAGACTTCGATGTATTTGTTTTTTCTAGTTCCCCTGACATTTATTCATAACCAGTTCATGTATTATATATCTACTAAACAAAAAGCAACACAACACCATACCTCCATTTTCTCCTCCTTTATTTATAAGTACATGTTATTTACCATAAAGATGTATATCAGGCATGTCTGGGTTTATCACATTGTAAACGAGATTGCTTTGATTGAAGTGACTTTGGTTTCTGAATACCGTTTTATCAGACGTGTCTTTGATCATACTGCTATAACTTATAAACATTGACTTTCAGCAGAAACAATATATGAACGTTACAACATCTTGTATTTCTTACGCGCTCTTTTTTATTCCTATTAGGACGGTAGCTTTAGCATAGGCACAAGGAAGACGGTTCAGCAATGTTTACTGTAATAATTACAGAGAAGTTCAGCTATATTGACATTAATGTTTAAGGGATGATACATCAACTACTATAAATTATAGAAATAATAATTGTACTTCAATTGGGATGTAAACAAAAATAATTTCAAAAATACAACAGTATAAGAACAAAAACTGTTGGATGTAACTAAGAACTATAATTGATGTTACATACACATGTCCAGCTTCGTAGTACCACTAGTGAACACTAGGGGGGTGGTGGTATATATGTACACATTGTTTCCATGGTAACACCTGGGATACAATACATCAGAACATCTGACAAAATCCCCTGACTAAATTAAAGCTTGGCGCTCATGCAGCCGAACATGTAAACATACCGTAGTGCCCTGAAACAAATGATAAATTTTGATGGTACCAAGTACCCTGCGCTAATAGGCCTACAAGACCTGCGCTTATTCGGGATACGCAAATTCAAAAATTTTCAATTAAATACCCTCATTTACCCTGCGCTTATACAAGACCTGCGCTTAAAAGCCCAAATCTCTCGATTCCCCTGGAGCGACAGTGGTATTTAAAGGCGCAATTCTCGGTTCCCCTCCAGCAACAGTCGGAGTGGAGCTGGGACGGGTACTGAGCCCTATATACAAGGCCGGTGGGGGTTAATGGAGAGGCCTGCACTTATTCAGGTCACTGCGGTACATGTACATGAGTTGATATGCCCTGTGGGTACTACAGGTGTGAACACCTTAATGATGCGGCTCCCCCCGGGTGGCGCCGGGCAGGGTGGTGGGGGGATGAGTTAGGCACAAAGGGCGGCCTGGAAGGGAGCGGTCTCCTGCCCCTGCCTCATGATGGAGATAGACTTGTACGGACAGTTGTTCCTGATAGTGTACAGCTGTAAATAGATAGAGAGCACAATGTAAGGTTACTGTGAAACAGAGCACAATTCACTTTACAGAGATGTGGCATTGGCGGATCCAGGGGGGCCCCACCCCTCAAAAAAAAGAGGAAGAAGAGAAAAAACGGAGAAGAGAAGAGGGAAAACGGTTAAAATATTGAGTCCTAAAATGCGTGTGAGTGCACCATTTCAAATCTAGATCACAACATTTTCTTGGGGGGCATGCCCCCAAACGCCCCCAGTGTGACTAATGCACTTCACTCGTGGGCAACAGACAGTGACTCTGGGTTGGCCAGGTTTGGGCCCCCCCCCCCTCTAGACAATCCTGTATCCGCCACTGATGTGGTTGAAAATGATAATACTGTAGCAGAAATTTCAAGTCTCAATGAATTATATGAAAAACAAATGATATAATACACCAAATACTGCACTCGAGTGAAATGTTGCCTTCAAATAGCCATTTGGCTTATAAATCTATAAGCCAAATGCTGCATTCTGATGGCTTCTGTCATATCTTCTGCTCACCCTGTGACAATTTGAGCAAAACATCCCCCCATTGAATAAAAAATCTTAACAGATCTACACAAATAGCATTTTTCAAATTAAAAAAAAGTCTGTTTGTGGGCTCATAGGCTCTCAAGTAGTAGAGAGCCCCCTGAAAAGGCGCTGGATTCTAAATTAAATTTTCTTTTCTTTTAAAGTTAGTACATCCGAAATGTGGGGCAAAAAAATCAATTTCTCCAAAAATGAGTCAGAATGTTCACAAATAATATTTTTGACTTACTATCAGTTCCATTCCCCCTAATTCCCTCCGATTTTGCTCAAATTTGATTTTATATGGACATTTTGGAATAAGAGCGTGCACGCTTTTATTCCCTCCATTGAAAATACACTAGAAAAGCCTATGGTTGGGGGGATATTGTATCCATTTGTGATCAATTGACACCCATAGATGACATTTGATTGACCTCTAGTCTCTCTATATTATACTTTCACAGTGTTGGGAACACATTTTAGTAAAATTTTGAAATTGAAAAAAAAAATCGGATATTCCCACTTTAATCAATAAAATAAGTAGTGAGTGTTGTGTACGTACATGGGCGTAGTTCATGCCGTTGGCCTTCTCTGTAGTAGAGGCGTCTGCCCCGACCCACACGAACACCTCGTTCTTAGTGTCATACACAAACACGTCCTGAAACAGACACACGTTACTCGTGTTAATGTCATTAATATATCAATTTCACACTTCATCTCATTTATAGTTAATCAATTTAAGAAACAATAGAAATGTGGGATTTTGTAAATCATAGTTATAAAAATTCAGGGAAAGATGCTTTCCAACAATCCGGCACTTTTAGTTTCATTTCATTACGTTTTAAAAGCCCCCCAAAGGCCGTACAGTCCTTAAATACACTATTGTATTATTGGTGTGATATAATGACACAGCCACATAACATACCATCATAACTTGCATGTAAATATTTGAATATTGTACTTGTATTGTAGAAAATCATTTCATGAATAAAATAAATAATAAATAATTTTTTAAAAAAACTTTTAAAAAACTTACAGCGGCGTCAAAGTCACCGGCTCCGATTTCGTCTCCCTCCTTCACGCTCTCGAAGTCGAGGTCACCAGACGCGTTGGACAGCCTGCACGGTAAGACGGACATTATAACACCGGGCACAGACAGTAGTACTAGTCCTGATAGACAAACTAGCATAAATCATAATCTATTCTGAGGCCCCTGAGGCTTCTGTTTGTATGTACTAGTCTTAAATACTAAATGTGTATAATAGGATAGATGTCTGCTTTGAAGCCTAACTCCTTGAGAGCACTCCTCAAGGCATTATGTTGAATTGTCATTATGATGCACTCTCAGAGTGCTGGCAAACAATGCACCAGTACAAGAGCGCATCATGCTGAAGCTTCAAGAGGGTATCAACCCCATAGACTCGGCATGATGCCTGAATGAAGCCCCGGCAATTGCCTTGCTGATGCTGCATTGATGCATCATACAGACCAAATGGCATAGTTCAATAAAGTATTATGATGGCCTTACCAAAGGATTAATTTACAGCTGCTAAGCATTGTCACATGTGTCTATGTTTTCTGCCTGATTGAGAAATCACAAAGAGTGAATTCTCTTGGATATGATGCATGTATTTCGGTGATTTTTATGTCAAAAGGATATACAAACTCTCAGACAAACATGAATCAAAAAGATGTGTGTGTAAGTGTGTGTAATGTGAGAAGCGATTGGTTCGTCTATTTTTACAAGAAGTAGTGTGTGAATGTGGACAGATTTGGGGGAAAAGTAAAATGGAATGTGTCATCAAAAGTTATGTCATCAAAGTATGTATATCTGAGCTATCCTTTATTTCTGAATTGAACATTTCCTTGTTTGTATAAAAAATGTCCTTGTTTGTATGTAAAGTGAGATGTTTATTTAGGGAAGTGAGGCTTGAATAAATCTCCGAAAATAGAACAAAGGATTTCTCCCTGCCCTGCAGGCTAAATCATATATAACTACCCAATATAATGATTTATTATCTCAGCCCATCCATGCATATTACATTTAGGGGAGACGAGAGGAACCTAGGCCCACACAAATATTAAAAACACAAAGCTTAACATAAATACAATAATTCTAATGAAAGCTCTAACCAATAGTTACAGTCTATTTAAGTTCTCCTTCTTCCAATATATAATAAAATCCCTAAATTATGATAGTCCAGAACTAATTTACAATGTAATGTAGTTGCTCAGTCATATTCCATAAGATATTCAATTTCTTACACAAATTTTCTGACCTTTAATTCAATTTCTACATTCAAACATGGCCAAACTTCATAGCAAACTGAACACTAAGGTACTACATGTATTAGGAAACATCCTGCCAACATGATTGGTATTAGAGAACATCCTGCCAACATGGATGCATGTCTGTGGTAGTGTATGTGTGTTTTTCATTCACCTGTGAACAAGTTCAGTAAGCTACTTCATGCATTTGTACTGTGAAAACAGTGTTAGTGATTGGGTATTGTGTCTAGAGGAGATGTTCTCCCTCTCTAATTTTGAACAACTATTATACATAAAACATGATTTAGGGGTTGTAAAACAATATTGTACATAGAGTGCCCATCATCCCCCATCACCCCGAGAGTCTACAAGGTACCCAGCGGATAGTTTTCTACTTCGAAGACATTCAATGCAAACCCAAATGAAAAAGATGCATTAATGCCTCATAAGCCTTAGCCGGAGAATGCATTAATGCCTGATCTGCTCTGAGAGGGTTAATAAAGCGGTGTATGCGCGTCGTGTAACTCACCGGCTCAGTCTGATTGTAAAATATACGCAAATCAATTAAACAAGGTACAAATCATACATTGGCTGTTTCGAGACACCTTCGACCTTTCGATTATAATATATAGTGATGGTGACAGAGAGAAAAAGAAAGAAAGAGAGAGGTAGCAAAAGACTGCAGTCGTTACAAAAGCCTTCCAGAGACTGCCTGTAGATGGCTGGTCCGAAAAGAAAGCTACTGTTTCTGGTCAAAACTATCTGGTAGTATAGTGTGGACTTGTGGCTACATCTCACTTTTATGGTTTGTAAATTCGATTCTAGAATATTAAGTCTAGATATAATAGGCCTTATAGGGACAGCTGCCAGGCAACTGAAGAAGTGAGGGATCTAAGTAAGTAAATGTCCGGTCTCGAAATATATGTCTCGCAAGGTGAAAATGTTTTTGTATTCATTTGACAGAGTTGCAGGGTGTGGTCAGCCCTCGTTGATAGCAGCTCGCAGTTAAAGCTTGACCATCATGGTTGAAGTGAGGCCAAAAGCACTTTTGGATATAGTTCAGTTTTGATTCACAAGAGGGCTCTTAAGGGCTGGGAGCTCAGCTCTTACAGGCACAAGATAGGGTGAATATGTTGTAGCTGGACAATGCTCATAGTCCCATGTCCAAACACTGCTGCCCTCTGGTGGAACTGTTATTTTAGTCTATGTATGGAAAATACTGAACTTTTTCCCTGACGGCCCCGCTTTAAGGCAAAGTGGCGAGAAGGGCAGTTATGAAGGCAGTATGTATGGTGTACAATCTGTAGTGTTTGTCAATTAAATTTACAAACTGAAAGCTCTGCTTTTAAGGGTCATTTGTGTCATGATGCACCAGCGCAAAAATCGTGGGCACTGCATTGGTGCATCATACTGACCCCTCGGGAGTGTATCAGCAAGTAATGAGGTGAACTCTGTGAGAGGCAGGCTTGTGACCAGGGTATAGGCTTCATGATGCATGCACTCAATAGGGTTTAAGGAAAAAGCCCCAAAAGTCCCACATCCCAAACACTGAAACCTTTGAAGATGAAACAATAAACAATAAACTTCTAAATTTAATGTTATGATAGTTCAAGTTGTGATGTCAGTTTTAATTCTGAGGCCAGCTCTTAAGACAACAACTCAAACACTTAAAGCCCCACCACATGAAGCACCAACTTTAATTTGTTGTTAATAACACGCTCACTTGAAATTACCCGTTTGATAAAAAATGTCGCAACCAGATTTAAGTGGACTTGTAGAATTACATATCCCTAATTTCATCAATGAAAAAGCACACTCAATGTAGACAAATTCAGAAATAAAATGGATAAACATGTAATAGTTAAATAATAGGAGCAGTATTTACTTGAAGAGTTTCTTGCAGTCCTCAGGCTCTCCGTCAGCCTCGTCCTCCTCGTCAGCCTCCTCGTCCAGGGCCCCATAGAACTTGTGCTGCAAGGGGAGACGACCGACATGTAGAGCGTCTATCGGCTCAGGGAGTACTCATGTTTTATTTCATGGTGAATAAGGCACTCCTATTGACTTAACCAAGGAGTGGGATATTTCACACCCCAGCAATTAAGTGGAATTTTGACAAATATTGTTAATAATGACATGAAAATAACACAAAGGAGTACTCATAGAGTCCCCACTGAGGGTTATTTCACAAGGTGAAGCCGAGCTAAATAACCCTCTGTGAGGAACTCTATGAGTGCACCTTTGTCTATTAACAACAAGGGGGCAGGATTTGAGGGGGGGGGGGTAAATATCCTGACCCCTTAATAACCGAGGGTGGGGGGGGGCTGAAGATTTTACCTGTGTAATAAACGATACTTTGTATCTTTATGATATTGGTAGAGTAGAACAAAGTCGACACAGTTCGGATCAAGTGTTACAGGTTGCAATATCAGGTTTATTCAGAAAACCTAGACAAGCAGTCACTAAGTGTGCGAACTCCCTATAGAGTTCAGAACGGGTCAGTAGGCTAAGCAGCCGATATGATCACAGGGTCTCCTCTGCCAGCGTGGCTCAGAGTAACCGACGAGTACCGTCAGATGCCGGGTATATATAGGCAGCCAGCCTGCGTGCGCACACGCAGACCGGAAGCCTATAGCGACCTCTGTCCATACCCCAAGCCCGGGGTAGGTGTCGCCACCTACCGTCGGACTGAAGGGTTCGGACTGAGCTCGCAACACAGCATCCAACAGCACTCGTCATATAACAACCCCGTATAACCCTAGCCCCTACACTACCCCCTACCAGATAATAACCGGGAGGTAAATAATTAAGGTTATAGTCCGAAAACACTTCGGACTGGCATTATCTTATAAATACCACCTTAGGGGTTTATTAAAGTTATACCTTACAAACAATATGACGTTACTGTTGAACACAAAAAGGTATTAATTACACACATATCTACATATATAGACTGTAATTAAAATTACGCCCCATTCCCTAGGATAGATGGAGTTAATCTATACATATAGTATACACAACACTTGAAAAAGTACAATATCACAGTAAAAAATTTTTTCGTCCCTTCAGGACCCCGAGCTAATTACACTCGTAATGAATAATACTTATAAGTGATAAACACTATCACTTCTTTTAAGGTTTTAGAAACATATTAAAGTATTATTACAAAAAGACATCATACGTGATTTTATAGCGAAGATCCGGATCCTCTGTTGATGATGTTGCATTCCGCCCGGCTTTCAGAACCTACTTCATTCAGCTCCTACTCACCGGAACGAGAAAGTTCATAGCTCATGCTCGGGAGCTTATAGTAGTATATAAAAAAAAAAAATTCCAAGTCCTGCCTCCAGGCGATCTTCGGACTTATAACTAGGAGCACTCGGTCCTGATATATATAGTTTATATAAAAAAACATCTCGTATCGGATCCATGGTGGTAGCGTACTCCTGTCCCGAGCTTTGATCTCTCTCCGGATCTCCTCGTCCTCCTCCGTCCGTTCTGCCTGGCAGACTGCCTCCTTGCGTATACGTAGCCAGCCTGCCGCTTCTTTTCGTCCGGATACTTGTACACCCTATAGCAGGGTGTTTTTAGCCTGTAGGGGTGGTATACTTAAAATACCCCCCCCCTTCTTCTTGATCGGATCCTAAGATAGGATAATCCTATCCGGACTCCGAGTCGTCTTTAGGGCTCGACTTGGCCGCAGCCTCCTCGTCCTCAGAGTCTGACTCAGCTTCCGCCAGAGTCAGCTCCTGGAGCCAGAGCTCGATTTGAGCCCGAGTCCCATCCCATTCGTGCATCTCGTGCGCGAAACAGTCTCTGAACCTCCGACGTTCGTGGTCCAGTTTTTCCTCGGCGTTCTTGACTGCCAGCTTCTGCTTTTTCCTTTCGGATTTAGCAGCAACTCGCTCAGTCCGAGCATTTTCACGCTCCTCCTGAACCGACTCCATGGCTGCTGCTTTCTGAGTAGCGACTTCACTCCGGTGGAGATGATGCACCGTGTCCAGGGACAACATCGCCACCTCCTGACTTAGGCCAGTAAGCAATCGGTGGAAGTTATCCTGCCACCGGTCGAAGGCCTCCTGTCCGGCTTCGTAGGACTTGAAGTCGGCGGGAGGAAACGTGGGAGGGCCCCTTAGTCGCAAGACTAAGTGCCCCTCCTCCGGAGTCTCCTGTGGGGGATCCGGAGTCTGTTTTGGCTTCGGCTTGAAAGTGGTACAGCTGCACCGACTTGTCTAGAGGATCAGGTTTGATCCATTCTTCGTCGTCAGAGAGACCGTCAGGACCCACTTCCTCCGGAAGCTTTGATGACCGCTTATCTTTAACACAGTCATTTACACACATGGGTTTAAAGAACTGAAACCCACTAGCGGCATTGGCTCAGAGTAGAAGACCCGCACCTTCCCTTTCTCGTTGGTGCCAAAATCCACCTCGAGGTTGTCATTCTTGTCTACTAGGGTCCCAAAATGGGAGTAGACTTCTGCGTGAGCGGTCTGAATGCGTTCCGCTGCGGTCTCCAGAGCCAAGCTATGGAACTTGGCAAGGTGTCGAATGATGTCTGCTCTGGTGTAGAACAGACCACCATTCGGACAACCCTTGCTGCCCTTCGAACCCACACTCAGGCAGTCATATCGCATGAAATGACGTACATGATGGCGGGTAACATGCCTTGCATACCGAACCTTGGTAGGCCAAGTTCGGGGTTTCTCCAGGGTCTCATCGATGTCTCGACAAGCTTTGAATGGGCACTTACTAAATGAATGCCATCTAGACATTGCCCATGCCAACTTTGTCTTTTGAAGGAGCGAATGGTATTTGGTGCTACCAGTTCGGACCTTCTCCAGCAATTCGAAGTGGTACAGCTGCACCGACTTGTCTAGAGGATCAGGTTTGATCCATTCTTCGTCGTCAGAGAGACCGTCAGGACCCACTTCCTCCGGAAGCTTTGATGACCGCTTATCTTTAACACAGTCATTTACACACATGGGTTTAAAGAACTGAAACCCACTAGCGGCATTGGCTCGGAGTGCAGTTCGGACCAATTCCTGCAGTTCGTTGTCCGGGATTGTGTTCTTGTCCAATCCCTTCAGACCTTCATCTACCTCTTCAGGGGATTGACCCGCATTCAGAGATGTCAACCGGATGGTCTCCCGTAGGTATTGATGCCTACGACTGGCCTTCTCCATCCGACTAGTGTCAGCAGTCCTAGTCGCAGCTGTACTCTGTTGGACAATCTCTTCCTCCAGAGTATCATTAAGAATAGACTCGTTAGTCTTTTTCTCCATGTTCCGGGCCAGCCTCATGGCGGGCGTCAGATGTCGCCTTTTCTCCCTCCTATTATGCACGACCTTGAATTCGTCTGCGAGTAGCATGTCGTATTCAAGGGCCGCGATAAGTTCGGGGCGTCCTTCTGTCTCAGCAACCAAGCGGGCGTTAGCCGCCGATTCACTGAGGCCTTGCATTGCAGCCGTCACGTGGGCCGGGAACCAGGTCGGAAACCGGTCGGACAGAATGTCCAGCCCCCGGAAGGTTCTCATCTGGACCAAGTCAAACGACCTGATCTCCTCCTTGCTCATCTGTGCGAGGATGGCTCCTCGTAGCAGGGATGGGACGTTGGCGTCCTCTTTATCCCATACTTCATGTTGGACTGGGGGGATTATCGGTACCCCCGATCCACCTGAACCACCGCCTGCAGCTTGGTCCAGTTTACCGGCCTCATCCGAAGTATCCATATGGGATGGCTCCAGACGGGGCTCGGCAGGCTGGTGAGGAGTCTCCACTCGGACGGGGGTTGCTCCTGCAGGAGGCCTCTCCACCCGAACGGGTACTTCTCTTCTTTGCTCCACTGGAGCCGGTAGCTGGAAGGTGATGCCGGACAGCACCTCCTGCACAACTTTGACCGTATGAGCTGCGGATGATGTATCCATAGTCTCCTCGGTCCTAGTTTCAGTTGGGTGAGTTGTCGTTTTCGGACGAGCTCCCCCGTGCCCGGACGTACCAGCCATGGCTGCGGCCGTAGCGGCCACTGCAGAGCTGTTGTCCAACTCTCGCGAGAAGGACAACACATCCACGGCTGACGTCGGAGCAGCTGACGTTCCAGCTGCTTTACTGGTATCCTTTTCCTTGCTAGGGATCGGGATGTTTGACTTGGTAGGGCCCGGAGTCTTGACAGCCTGAGTGCTGCCGGACGTCTGTCCCTTCTTCTTCTGGTCCTTAGCCGCTGGCTTCGGATCAGTTTTCTTTTGATCCTTTGGCACCTTTGGAGTCGGAGCCTTGGGAGTGACCGTCTTCGGATCCTTGGTTACCGTGGCAGTGGCAACCTTCGGATCCGCTTTCTTAGTACCCTGGGTACTAGGCTTCTTCGGATCGGGCTTTTTAGGCTCGTCCTTTCCCGGAGGCTTCTTTCCAACACCTACGTGTTTAAGAGCCTTGGTACTAACCTTACCATCGGCCGACCGGGACCGATCTCGGGTAGCACCCTTACCACCGCGCGTCCTCGGACGTGAAGTGTCGGAGTCGCTGTCGCCTCCCATAGACAGTTTCCGTGTAACTGTCTTCTTGAGGCTGGGCGAGATGCTCAGACTGCACATCCGAGAGAGATGTCCAGTCGACTCGGAGGGGTTCGACTCTACTGCACTGTAGGCGATCCCTCGCAACATTCCGGAGTCCTCGCTGCCCTCGGGTGACGGAGACTTCCGAATCGGTGACACGATCGGATCCACACGTAGTTCCGACAGAGTCTGGCTAAGCTCATCACCACTGGGGCTCTGAGCATCCATGTGCTCCTCGGTGGCGGATGCCACCTCGGAGTGACCGGAGAGTTCGGACTGGCGGAGCTGCTGCTCGGCCATCCTCACTTCTTCAAGTGTCTTGCGACGGGAGTTTGACGGGGAAAACACTTAGTTCCCCGTCTCCCTCTTTGTCTTAGACGGACCAGGAAAGAGTACTCACAGTTCCTACTCTTTTTATGCCTCTTCTACTCCTCTAGCTGCCCAAAAACACCGACCTCTCCGCTGCCGACACACGCACGATTGATCCGGGAGAGCCCCAAAATCAATATGGCGTTTCCCTCGCTTTTGTTTTTAAAACAAAGCGCATGCGCAGCGTCTCGCGTGATTGGACGCGATCCCGTTACCCGGTGTGACCCAATTATCGCTTAATCAGGTCACGACCTTTCCCGCCCGCAGCTCGGGCTCGGGGGATCACACTGCCACGTAGGCGGCTCGCAAAAGTCAAAATATACTTCGAATAAAGAGTTCGTCAGGAGTATTAGTGGATTAATATGGGAAATCGAAGATTACCCCACCGGATTATCCGTCCACCACCCTCGGGGAGCACTCCAACATTCTTTTCTATTTTGACTCTGAGCGCCCCTGTTGGTAGCACACATACAACATATAAAACAACACAGGACACCACACTCGTTGTGTAAACAAGCTAGGTTACCGCCCCTCTGGCCACCAGCCTTGGGCTTCGCCGAACGGGTTTCCCGTTCACCTCTCGTAACCTGGCCAAAGGACTCTCGTCCTTAACTAAAACTCCAGCCTTGATTTTAGTTTTCCGTGCCCTTCTTCCTTCGCCTGCCGAGACTTTCTTTTTCACGGTCTTCTGGGGCTTCTTTCGTACCACTCTCTTAGGGGTATCCGCTGACACCCCTTCCAAAGGTACAAATTTAGCCTCCGAAGTTCCCTTTTCCACCTCCGTTTCCGGGGTGAGCTCCCTTCCAGCCCAAGCACGCAACCGAGCCACATGGCTCGTCCGGATGCGCCCTGCTTCGGACTGAATCAACACAGTCGTCTGACTGATACATTTAACCACGGTGTGTGGTCCATCCCAGTTATTCGCCAGCTTGACGTTGCAGAGCGGTTCGTGTAGGCGGATCACTCTATCCCCCACTACGAAACGTCGCAACTTCAATCCGGTGTCATAACCTACCTTCTGCCAATTCGCAGCTTTGAGCAAATGAGCCCTAACTGTTTCGTAGGCAAATTTGAACCTCTCTCGTAGAGATTCTACAAATAGCACCGTACATGGTGCTTCCGGACTGATCCCTACCACCCCGAATACTAAATCCGCCGGCATGATCAAGTCCTCTCCGAACACCAAGAGGTTTGGTGTGCAATTCGTCGAAGTGTGGACCGTATTGTTATACGCATGTACCACAAATTCGCACTGATCATCCCAATCATCCATATGGGAGTTCACTAATGGCTTCAAAACCTGGATCAAGGTCCGATTGAACCGCTCCACCTGCCCGTCGGACTGTGGTCGGTACGGATTGGTCCGAGTTTTGCATATAGCCAACTGATGACACATAGCTGCCCAAAGTTTGGACTCAAATTCTCTCCCTTGATCGCTATGTAACATCAAGGGAGCCCCCAGATGGAGGATCCACCCCTTTACTAGTGCTTCCGCACAAGTAGCAGCAGTATGATCCTCTAGTGGGTACACTCGGGTGTATTTTGTATAGTAGTCCGAGACCACCATCATACACGTATTACCCTTAGGAGTGGGTTTCACTCCACTGATAATATCCACGGCTATTCGAGCAAATCTCACCCCGAATAATTCCTGCTGCAGTGGCAATTTTCCTAATCCAGGACCAGGTTTGCCTAAACAACATGCCGGACATGTCTCGATCCACCTCAAAAGGTCGCCAGACATTCCGGGCCAGTAATATCTCCGACTCAGCCGTTCCAAAGAGCGTTTCTTTCCGAAATGCCCACTAGTGGAATGGCCGTGGCAGTAGTACAGGATGTCTTTCCTCATAGCAGCAGGGATTACCATTTGTAATACCCTCCGCTTTCCTGGACAAGTCTTCCACCTGCACAACAACGAGTCTCGGACCTCCAGTTCATGGAACTGTGCCAAGAAACGTCGCATTTCACGGTTTTCCAGCGATATTTCGGGTCTCACTGGACAGACCCCAGTAGGGACAAGCTCCCTCAGTCGTGCTATGGTAGGATCGGCCATCTGGTACGTCCTTATAGTGTCGGTGGACCAATCCAACAGGTTTTGCAACAACCCATCATAAGGCAAACGCACACTCGCTACCACAGCATTGTGAGCACCACAATCCCCACATTCCGGACGCACACAACGGCGTACCGGACGTCTACTTAGGCAGTCAGCATTGATATGCTTTGTGCCCGCTCGGTGCTGGATATGAGAGTTCTCCAGTCCGAACTCGCTGAGGTGATTCAACCATCGGCCAATCATTCCCTCCGCATCCTTAAAGTTAAGGAGCCACCTGAGGGCCGAATGATCAGTGCGAAGTGTGAAATTCCCTCCATATAAGAAGTGCCGAAACTTCTTCGTGTATACCACCACTGCGAGCAACTCTCGCTTGGTAGTACAATAATTTCTCTGTGCCTTGTTCATACTGTTACTAGCGAACGCCAACGGGACCTCTACTCCGTCCTGGATTTGGGACAATGCGGCCCCGATGCTCTCATTGCTCGCATCAGTGTCAAGGATGAAATGCCCCTTCTCCGTAGGGTATCTCAGCACCGGGGTGGTCCGGAACAACGCCTTAATCTCTTTGAAGGCTTCATTCTGTTCCATCCCCCATGGGAAGGGTTCCTTTTTCCTCCCCGGAGTCCAATGGCTCAACCGTTGTAATGGCTGAGACACCCTAGAGAATCCGGGGATGAAGTCCCTGTAATAGGAACAGAACCCTAGAAAGGATCTGATATCCTTTGGTCCTTTTGGAACTTCCCAAGTCTCCACAGTCTCCAGTTTAGCCGGATCAGCCTGCACACCCTCGGTGGAGATGATCCGGCCCAAATAGACCATGGACTTCCGAAAAAGTTCACACTTCTTTGGCTTTAATGTCAAGCCATTGGACCGAATTCGTTCCAACACCTCTCCGAGGTTCAACGCACACTCTTCAAAAGTCTTGCCGAAGACAATGACATCATCCAAGTATACCAAGCACTTGCGCCACAATAGATCACTCAACAGAGTTTCCATCATAGCTTCAAATGTGGCCGGGGCGTTGCATAACCCGAAAGGCATCAGTTCAAACTGATACAGTCCAATGTGACTCGTAAAAGCCGTCTTCTCTTTATCCTCCTCCTTCATCCCGATCTGCCAATACCCGGACTGCAGATCAAGGGTGCAGAACCATTGGTTCCCACCCAACGAGTCCAGAGTCTCATCAATTCGGGGGAGAGGATATGCATTTTTCTTGGTTACTCCATTCAGGCGCCTATAATCGATACAAAATCGGATAGACCCGTCCTTTTTAGTAACCATCTGAACCGGACTGGACCAGGGACTAGTGCTAGGCACTATCACCTTCTGTTCCAGCATGGTTTTCACTTGTTCTTCAACAACAGCTTTCTTACCCAACGGCAAACGTCGGTAAGGCATTTTGAAAGGCTGTGCATCTCCAGTATTGATAGAATGCAACACTTTGTCGGTTCGGCCTAACGGCTCCCCCTCCACTTGCCATGCATCCTGATACTTCACTACCAGCCTCCTTAGAGAGTCGAGATCCATCCGATCCGTCAGATCCGTTTCGGATATCATTTTCTCGAGTCCCTCACTCAAAGGGGTCGGAGAAGGGTCACCCTTCATGCTCACCTGTCCAGCGGACACTACGGCCTCACTGGTGAACACCTTCCCCAACACCGTATCTTTCTTAAGATACTGTGGTTCCAACCCGGGATTGGAAACCGGCACTACGGTCCAAGCACCATCCCCCACCAGGGTATCCATGCCTGTCAGACCGATGCTTCCCAACATGGCCACATCCGGTTCCACAACTGCTTCTTCCTCTCTCCTAAGCCCCTTGCTTCGGACCAGCACGTCACACGTCTGTCCGGGAGGAATCTTAACAGTTTGGACCACCGTTGCCACTGTCGATACTTGTCGGAGCACACATTGCTCCACCGCACGGTACGGGTGCTCTATTCGGAGCACCCATGTACCAGGATTCAGGACCGCGTCATACAACGCCGAAAAATCCAACCCCAGTATACCGTCGTCTGCAATATCCGCAATGGTGGGAGAAGCCACATACTCCTTCCCTCCAATTCGGACCGGTATGAACGCGCGCCCATACGTCTGCATACTTGACCCATCGGCCGAACAGGCGTTTACCCTCGTTTTGAAGTTATCACGACTGTCCGGCATAAGAGCATAGAATCTGGAGGAGATAAAGGAGTGGCTAGCTCCCGTATCTACTAAAAATTCGCCCGCCCTACCGGCCACAGTAACAGACACATACCACCGCCTCCCCCCCAGCGGAGACGGGTTTACAGTGAAGCGTTTGAAATCCTTCGGAGCAGCCAGATCAAGGCCATGTTTCTTCAAATGGTCGAAACATGGATGATCCGGGGAAAACTGGGTACTCCCTACCCACACGGTGTCTGTGACAGCCGCAACCTCCTCGTTCCTATCCGTAATGGGCCTCCCTGCCTCATTGCCGGGCAACTGATGGACTGGAATGTTAATCAGGCCGGCATCCGAGCCCCTCAAGCTCGAAGCCACCCCTGATTCCCTTCCTGTCTTCTGAATTCCACTAGGCTCTACCTCTCTGGTATGTTGGCGTACTTCATCTCCAGGGGTTGTCCGCTCGCCTTCTCGGACTACCCCCTCTAGTTTCCCTCCTTTCCGGGAACTTTCGGACTCGGAGCTGTACACTCCGCAGCAAAGTGACCGATCTCTAAGCACCTATAGCACTTAGCGGTCCTCCGATTGATCTTCCTTCTGTTAGGCTGTGTAGCCCCCTGAATGGAAGTCGTCATCTTCTCAAACAGCGCTGTGAAAAACGCTGCGTCCATCACCGGAGCCTTCGGATCTGATGACTCCCTTTTCGGAGGGGGGTTTCCACCCCCTTCCGGCTTCTTACTCTTCCACGGCGGTTTAGAGGAATTTCCATTCCTCTTGAACTGAGCCGCTGAAGCTATCGCCCCCTCCTCATCACTGCCCGAACCATCAGACTGTTCCGGAGAACATTCTATAATGGCCGAGGCCCGGGTAGGCATCCGGTCCCCTAACAGTGACTTTTTGAGAGCATGTATGTCGATGGCCTTAAAAAGGTCATCTAGTGACGTATCTGCTCTCCACGTGTCATACACCGTTTGTTGTATGTCTGGGTCTCTCAGTCCGGCAACGAACTGAGAGAACAATTCCTTAGAAAATAAGGCATCATGGATTCCTGAAGCAGGGTGTACCTTCTTCAGGAGTCTCATCAATGCAAGTCCGAAAACCCTCGGAGCTTCGTTCTTGCCCTGCACACGCTTCTTAAAAGCGACCATCGGATCGATCCGTGCGGAATCTCCGTACAGGATGGTTCCGATTTCAACGAGCTGTTTGAAAGTTCCGCGGGGTCCGCATTCCTCTTTCCACTGCTCAACTGCCATGAGACCATCTCCCATGCGTAATCCCTTACAAACGTACGGGATTGCATCCTGTTGGTCCCACCCGCTGAGGTTTATATCCTCAACGGTGGCTCCCAACCAATCTTCCCAAGAATTCTTCTGCCAGTAGGGAAATGGCTCGCTAGCTATGCGTCTAGCAGCATTGGACGAACCTCTAATTTTAGAGGTTATCGCCAGACATTTAGAAATGGATGCTGACGCGTCCTTTTCCGCACCTACATTGTGCAATCCGATCCCCGCAATTGCGGGATTCGTATCGTACAACTCTTGCAATTCTGTACTCAGCATTGTTCTTCTGGGAGCCTTCCTCGGACTCTTCGCACCAGGAGTCGCCCCCGGAGTAGCGCCCATGGCTGGCACGCTATTCTGTCTGTCCAGAAAAGCCTGGTAGGTCCCATACGACACTATGTCCGTAGTGGGGTCCACGCCTTGTCCGAACCACCAATTCTTCTCCTGGTCAGTCATATACTGACACTGCTGGGCCAGAGCAAGCAATCGTTGATGCTCTGACTTCTCTTTTTCCAATTCCTTGGCCTGTTTCTCAGCCTCCTCCTCCTGCTGAGCTTTTTCCAGTTTAGCTTTAGCAGCCTCTCCGGCGGCTCGGAGCCCTTCCTTTCGAGCCCTCAGAACCGCCGCTTCCTGCTCCGCTAACTCCTCTGCGAGAGCGGCGTTCTCCTTCATTTGTTTCTGTTGCTGCTCTAAAGCAGCCTGCTGTTTGCGATACACGTCTCGCCTTTCCATTTCCAAGTTTTTCTGTTCCTGGAACAATATGTTTGCTTGGCATTCTCGCCATTGCAACAAACTTGAAGGAGTCAGGTCGGTTTTCGCCGCCTTATCCTGTTCGGCCGCTTTCTTCAAGCGTACCGCGTCTAGTTCTTGCTCGTCCACTCTCAACTGCGATCGTGGACTCCGAACCAACTCCGACAATGGTCTTCCCCTGCCTACTGAGGCTAGACCGGTCGGGGCTGCAAATACCTGCTTTGGTATCGGACGGATACCACTGATCCCTACCCTCGGTGAGGAATCACCTCCCCTGCCTCTGCCCCTGGATCGTCCCACTCGGAGTGGTCGTCCCGGTGTCGAGGTCGACAAGGCAGGTTCAATGGTTACTCCACGTCCCATCGGCTGATTGGGAGTGTCTGTAAAACTCATGTAATGGAGGCCTTCCGGACTACCATTGTCCGCAGATGCGAATGAGGTACTGCTGTCCTGCATACTCTCTCGCGTCTCTGATAAAAACTGCTGTAAAGCAGTTCTTTTTGCTTTCAGAATGTCGCACTCCGTCACTAGACTTCGGCGGACCTCCTGTAAGTCCTCTGTGTCCCGAACAATGGCTGATCGGGCCCCTTCCGCTTCATGGATTACAGCGTCTCGGGCTGCGCAAATATGGTTCAGCTCCGTATTTGCCTCGACAAACTCGGACCGGATCCCTCGTAGGTCCGCTTCTTTCTGATCGTATTCCGCTCGGACTCTGCTGAGGGATTGTACCAGCTTTTCATTCTCCTCCAACAAGGTAGACAGCCTTGCGTCCTTTTCCTTGATTTTGGAAGCTCTGTGTGTGACTGCACCTTCCAATGCAATCAGACTGCTTTTCCATTCATTGGATTGCTTCTGAATGGTCAACAATTCCATTTGAGCCATCTGTACACGTTCCTGCACTCGGGCTTCTCTCATGTCGTCAAAGCGACGCTCCTCCAACAGGGTAAACCTCCTCGGAGTCGGCGCGGCTGACCTTGACCCACCAACGTTGAACAAGGACAAGTTCATTTCTTCTAATGAGCGGCTCATTATGGTAGGACCCCTGGGTCCTCGTGCTGCGTCTGTTCCGGATGGAACATTCGCCCTACTGTGGGTATCTGCCTCATAACTGGCATCTAGCCCCTCCGGTGACAAGGCTGCTGCCTCATCAGGAGACCTCGCTGCTCCGTCCAGAGCCCGAGGTCTGTGCTACTGCACAGGCTAACCTGCGTTTCACTCAGAACTGGTCACGGCACCAGTGTAATAAACGATACTTTGTATCTTTATGATATTGGTAGAGTATCAATTAAAGAACAAAGTCGACACAGTTCGGATCAAGTGTTACAGGTTGCAATATCAGGTTTATTCAGAAAACCTAGACAAGCAGTCACTAAGTGTGCGAACTCCCTATAGAGTTCGGAACGGGTCAGTAGGCTAAGCAGCCGATATGATCACAGGGTCTCCTCTGCCAGCGTGGCTCAGAGTAACCGACGAGTACCGTCAGATGCCGGGTATATATAGGCAGCCAGCCTGCGTGCGCACACGCAGACCGGAAGCCTATAGCGACCTCTGTCCATACCCCAAGCCCGGGGTAGGTGTCGCCACCTACCGTCGGACTGAAGGGTTCAGACTGAGCTCGCAACACAGCATCCAACAGCACTCGTCATATAACAACCCCGTATAACCCTAGCCCCTACACCTGTTTTTAGGGGAAAAGCCAGCACTTACTATGCAACAAAGGGGTGCAAAAGCATGCCATTTTCGACCGACTGGCAGGAATGCGATATTTCCATGCGATATTCCACTGTATATAGTTTATAGGTATACTGAATGATAGCGACTATAGCATATAGCGATGATTCTGGTTTCTCCGTATGGGCAGCCATAGAAGTTCTGTCCATGGAATTTCATGCGAGATTTAGCTGGGTATCCAACACCTCATCATCATAGATGGCCACTAACAAGCGATGTTCCGAGATTGGAACTAAGATCTCTCATGAGCTGCTAGTTGCAGCCTGCATGTGTTGTTCCCAGGAACAAGTTCCCTTCCCGCGTTATCGTTATAGTCCCGGAGATGTGTTGGTACTAGTTAATGCCTTTATTCCATGTGGAGAAACAAAGTTACTATGCTTAGGTACTAGAACGGGCGTTCTCCACACTCCTGTGGAGAAACTGATGCTCGTTCTCCACGGCTCCTTTCTCCTTGGCATAGTTGTGAAAACAATCTTTAAATGTTGTTTCAAAATGGAATTTATCAACATTCACATGAAATAAACACAGAGATCCACTCAAATCAGTCTGACCTCCTTGTTTCTCCACTTGTGAGACCTTGGGTCGCATCACACTCAGCTGCGCCTCGTGTGATACGACCCAAGGTCCCACTCGTGGAGAAACCTGTCATTCAGACAGATTATCGTGGACCTCTGTCTTAAAGGGTTACTGCCTATACTCACGTCGTCCCCACACTCAGACTCCTCCACCACTTCGGTGCTGCCTCCTCCACGCTCTGACTCCAACGCCTGGCAGTACTGGGCCGCCTGAGGACAGACAACACAAAACAGTTATATCATTAGAATATGTTAGTCGAGTGATGATCACACAAAACCAGGCAGGAGTGGAGTTAACAAATTTTATTTGTAGTTGACATAAATTTTACAAGACATGAGGATGATGATTTTTAAAAGCAATGTTTCGATCTGTTTAACAGATCTTCATCAGGCTAGATCATGTTCTTTGTCCTTCAGATGGACCCTGAAGTTTTAATAATGATTGGCATAAGTAGGTCAAGTTGGGGTCATCAGGTCATTAGAATACCACAGAGGAAGTATTAGAGCCAGGTGATGTTGTGATAATACTGTATGTGATTGTTTGATTATAATTGACGGATAGATTTTCATCGCATGGTTGAGAAATATGGTGTAACAATAAGGTTTGTTTTGCGATAAGGTGGAACAAAATAAATTAAGTGGTGGAACTTGGTGGATTTTCATTAAAAAAGATGCAAATAGTGACTCGATTTGTGCACTATACTTCTAATAGTCCATATAACACAACGGATCATGTTTTATCCCATGGAGACCTTAATGATGGTTTGATATACAAGCCACTGGCATAGAGCTAATTATCCCAGTCTTCCCACTAGCTCGGGTGGACTATTTTGGTCCATCAGAACCCCCTATGGGGGTTTATTAAAACTGACAAACACCCAGTATTACAGGCCTAACTAAATATACATATTGTTTATATGAACCAGTACTCACCTTGCTCTTCTCGAAGGGGTTGCACTCGGAGCCGTTCCATTGGATGAACTCCTTACCGAGATCAAGGATGAAAACGTCTCCGCTCTTCACGTTAGTCCGCGCACGTGGCATCTACAACATGGCTGACATAGTTAGCATTGGTAACCATGGAAACAGCAATCAATGAAATCATTACCATGCTAACAGTATCCATGGAACAACCAATATAGCAACAGTTACCATTGGTTTTGCCAACATAGTAGCAGTCATTATAGCAACAATAACTATGGCAACCACCAATCTAGTAACAGTCACTACAGTGGTAGTAACCATGATAACACAGCTGTAAACATGGTGATGGTAACCATATTCTGAGAATGTCACCAGTGAGGTTCCCTCCTGAGCAGAGCGCGACAAAATGCTTATTGAACGGGTCGACAAATTTACTAGTCTACTTTTAAGTCTCGTGCAAAGAATGTAGAGAGGTAACTAAGAAATAGTTTCACTCCATACGGAGATGGATTATAGACGAACTAACTGTGCTTTCTAGAAATTCAAGACGTATATATTCTCAAAACAACAATACGCAAAAGCTGTTATGTAAAATTGCAATGGATCAATTAACTGAAGCTGAATGCATTAGAATATGTAAATAAACTCATTCAAAATATGAAATATGTATCAAGTAGCAACAATTTAACATTATTATTTGATAAAAAATAATATGATCACAGAAATACCTAAAGCTGGTACTTAAAATCAAACTTATATGAGCACACACCATTCTACTTCAAAAGGAAGACAAACTCATTCATGAAGATTGGATGCAAATTCAATCTGATCAACAATATTCCTGAAGTGTTAGTGAAAGCTAACTCCATGTTATCTGAGGCAATCAATAAATCACATCAGGAGGGAAATCACAACCACTCAGAACTTAAATCACTGTCAGTTCCTGTCAGTTTTAATTTCAATTTTCAAGGAACACTTTCAGCCTGGTCAGAATAATTGGTCATACTTGCAAAAGCTGCACACTTTCTATACTCATGATTGCTTTTGCACACAAATAATCTGACCAGGCTTTTCTTATAGCGAAAAGGTGAAACCAAGGGGAGGAGCTTCTTATATTGATTGACAGCTGTCAAATTTGATTGACAGGTGTCAAGACCCACCTCTTTGACAGTTATATTTTTACCGCGTCCAGACACCCTGAATAGGCGCGCTTTGTATTCAACTGCCTCTACATGACGGAAACCGGATTTGCACCCACCCTTCATTATCCTGTAAAAGCAAGGCTAACTGTGTCAGGACATGTGCTACACATGGTTTAGGTTCTACACAGCACATCCTGTAGGGGTGGAAGATAACCCTGACTGAGCTGTTATTGCAACTGCTTAGATGCAAATGGGAGGTGGCAATGTCTTATCATCTGATACAATTTCATCTGTTTAATCTATAAATAAACTGCCAAATTGAGGAGAAGTATTATTGGTCTGTTCAATTTCACATCTAATTTGTTCAAAGAAATAAACACTTCACTTTTATTTATTCATTACCAATGTACAATCCAGAGGAAGATTTAAGGATGTGTGTTTGCATAGTGGGTAAAATATCACCAGAAATACCAAAGTGGGGAAAGGATAGAAGATAGCGAGATTATCTAGGGGTAACCTCTGTGAAAGGAATATTAAGGAGCTTTGAATCTACCATTGCACTTGTTGTAACTGGATTGCCTACCACAGGGATCTATGCAGTTGCAAAATAAGCTCAGCTATAGAAAGGAACAGGGCCCTACAATTAAGGGACCGGTTCCTGACACAAAAGACCAAAATCATAGATATTCTGTATCCACCCACACTGCACATAACAATTATTTTCAACCTTACTTCTGCAAAAACGAGACTCATCGGTCAAAATTCTAAAGAACCAAAATTGTGTGTTCAGTTCACACATTTAAGATTCCTTTTCTTTATATAAAAAAGTGTTTAATTAGATCTTTATGAATTTTGTAATTTTTGAATAACCAATATGAGCCAAATCCATTATCAGAATTGGCAATTGTAAAAAAATGTTGAATAAAAATATACTATCAGTATGGCCAGCATTAGAGAGCACAGTGATTAAGTGGATACAGTATCTAATATATTTGATCTTCAATACCCATTGATGTACATGTATCTAGCAGGATGTGCTGTGTGTATTCGCGCTGTGCAGGCTCGGGGCCTGGACCCACCTCGGCTACGTAGACGTCACCGCCTGACTTCCGGAACTGCAGGAGACGGGGCTGATACTCCTCCGGCTCTACGTGGTTAAAGCCTGTGGCACACCCGCCTCGCATCACGCTGAAACCAAGGTTACCCGCCCGGAGAGGGTTATACTATGTTGTATGGTGTAGGGATATACATGTATGTTTATCTTATCCATATTGCAATTACTGTGAAAGTACTTATATTTACGGGTGTAAACTTTCGCTGAGGTGGCAAAAAAGACTAATTCGCGGGTATTTATTCTATACTGTAGCATACAAGAATTTCGCGGATTCTTCATTTCCGTGAATATAGCGAAAATATATACCCAGGGAAATAAAGTACGACCACAGTACCTAGCCAATATATCTGTAGTGCATTAAGTTTGAAATTGCTTACATGTAGGATAAAGTTATTTGATTTGATTTAATTATTGAATTTCACTGATACATGTATTGGAATACAATACATTGTCTATGCTTATATTACATATTATCTGTGTGTAGTGTGCTTGATGGATATCATAATGTTACTGATTTTTATGTTTATTTATGTATTTCTTTGTGTGTTTCATCAATGAATTGATGCTGCATATCAACATTTTCCGCTGGAAATTGACATCTGGCAGATCGCAAAGTTTAAGTTTCAAGATTATACAAATAACATTTCAATAATACATAAGTTAACTTAATAATGATGCAATAATTCATAGTTACTATAACAAATCTATACAGGTTTTTGCCCAAAACTTCCAAGAATAGTCAGATCATAACAAATTGAACACAAAAAAATAGGTTATCGTCAAACATATGAGTGTGACCAGGTCTTTCAAACTACAGGATAGACTTATCACAGAACTGCTTACAGATCTGTCATCGTATGACATACATTAAAGTTAGTACATCCGATGTTTGTGACAAGAAATAGCTTTCCTTCAAAATGAGTCAGAATGTTTACAAATGATATATTTGACCTCCTATCTATTTCATTCCCCCTAATCCCCTACGATTTTGCTCTAATTCAATCATATTGTTCAACATACTGTCATTTTGGAATAAATGTGTGCGCGCTTTTATTCTCCCTAGTGAAAATACACTAGAAAAGCCCATAGTTGTGGGACACTCAATCCCTTTGTGACCTATTTACACCTATTGATGACATTTAATTGACCTCTATTCTCTAAATATCATACTTTTACAGTGTTTGGAAAACATTTAAGTAGGATTTAGAATTTGAAGAAAATCTGATATACGTAGAACATATCTACTGAAGAAGACTAATAAAATTAGTCGAAAAGTCTATATCATTCAACATTTCCTCAACACTATTTACTACTGCCTTGTACATATTCTCAGCAATAAAATTCCACATAATTGTACATGACTGTGTCTGTTTTTTTGTGCATACAACACACTTTAGTAAATATCTCCTTAAAGGTAAAGCAGCTTACGTGATGTCCTTGAAGTAGCCCTTGAAGAGGGGAGACTCGTGGTTCTGGACCTCCCGGTGCTGGATGGCCTTGTCGTCCAGTAGAGTGTCCAGCTCCACCGTCTTGTAGGCCCCCGTGCCGTACTCATCCTGAGTACTGTGCTGACCGATCCAGAAGTGGGCGTCATACTTCAACGCCTCGCCCTCATCCTCCTTGTAGGTCTGTGGTAAATAGAGATAAATGCTATTAATTGCCGAATTAAGAGGTTGTGTTGTTAACCCTACCCTTGCTGGTGGTTGGTTGTTGGTTGTTGGGTTGCTTTACGCTCTAATTAACAGCTGAGGTCATTTCAAGGGCGGTGAAGAGTTGCAGGTTATATGCTGACCAGTATTAAAGGTATAGACCAGGGTCTACACATGCGGCACCTTGTGGCAAAAATAGTAAAACCACTTAAAACCATGATAAACGCATATCTGTCCTTTACATAATGCCCTAACTCACCAATGTTAAACTTTTAGATGCCTCACTGTGGCATTCTACACATCTTGTCACTTTTTTCCCCTGCTTTAAAAATCTATGCCCTAAGCCATCACAGTTATTTCGGCTGACTAGAAAATATTTGAATAAATCCCAAACTGTCCTTATTTATTAATGAATCCCTTCTTTTTTTGTTGTAAAATGTATCTTTTGATCTCATGTACAGATGGCTAAGGTTTTGCTGGCCTATTTATTTTCTGTGTTGCAAAATGTAGAGAAAATATACTTTTTTAGATTCATGTTCTTTTTCCTAAATCAGTCACAGCTCTTTGGTTTCACCCATGACCACTCATTTTTATGGATCGATTATGTTGCATATAATCTCCTCTAAACATTTGAGAAGTTTGGTTGAGATATTATGGGTCAATCCATCAAAAATTTGAAAAACATTGAAAAAATAGGGGTTTATCCATACACTGTCATAGTTAAGGATGCCCTATCTTCAAATGTCAATATATTATAATCTAGCACCATGAGGTATTGATTTCTTTGCTTTTATTACATTATCACATATCAAACTCATATAATCCAAAGTGATTTAGAGAAATTCTGGGTAGATCAGAATTGACCGAACCCTGGTCTATACCTTTAACAGTCACAAATAAGAAGGTCACTTCGCCTATATGAATCTTAAAGTGTTGTAATACACTGATAAGTATATCTCACATAATCTAAAACTATAGCCTAGGTAATACTAAAGTTTTAGAATGCTGCCTAGTTGGTGATATTCCATGTATATAATAGACGACAGGTGCTTATTCAATATAGTTTCTAGTGATAAATACTTTTTTCAATACCCCTCTACCCTAACTTTGATTCAATCCTGGTGCTTATTCAAATACTGGATGCCTAAATGAACCATTATGGTACCACAACTCGGCATGCGCTGGTACTAAATTACATGTGTATATAATACATATATGTTTCTACTTACGTTGAGGATGATGTACGTGTCACCATCGTAGAACTTGCCATAGTCCTCTGTTGGCCAGTCCTTCACCTCAAATTGCTGAAACATAGCAGTGAGGTTATATAAAGGCCTGCCATAGAGATGCACCATCATTACAGCTTTGTTTTTGTAAATTTCTGTATAGCATTGAAGGGGGTTAGAGAAGGAAATACGAGAGAGAAAAAGCCACATCAACATATGTTGACCGTAGAAAAGAAAAAAATTAGTACTAAATCTCGATGAATATTTGGCCAATTTCTGCTGGGATCTGAACTGATAATTTGTCTTTTAGACACATCTGTTGAGTTGAACAATAATCTGTTTGGTCCTATTCAAAAATAATCGAAACACCCATGACTAAATGCCCTCCGAGTAGAATTGTTGAAAGCAATACTTTTGATGGATTAAATCTGATAATATATTCACTGTAAAATACAGTGGCCAAGGAGGGTCTTTTTTGTTATTGTAAATTTGGAATTGCAAATTCACTTCAATTTGCTAAAAAGAACTTGACAGTTGACAGTAAGCAACTGAAGTTGGAGTTTTCACTTTTCATTCTACTTTACACTTTGACATTTGCATTGTTTTTGGTTTGATGTGGTGGTGAAAGAATAGCAGTCACAAGTTGCTTTACTTGAATTGACAGTAGACGGGTGACAGTAGATGGATGAAGTTGAGTTTTCACTTTCGACTCAAGTTATTTTTTTGCAAGTTGAAGTGAATTTGCAATTTCAAATTCACAACAAAATTTTACCTTCCTGGGCCACTGTAGTAAAATGAAAACGATGAAAACCAAACCTACCTCGACCCTCCATATCTTGAGGCCGGGTTCCTGCCCGGCGCCTGCCCATGCTGGCTCGCTCTCAGCGGACTCCTCTGTAAAATGGACATTAGGGCCATGTACATCAAATGGCGTTATTCTAAAAAGTTTATTTTTAAAACATTTCCAAACAGTCTTTGCCAAAACGTGCTGAACAGTGACAGTCTCCACCAAACTGGCTCTGGTTCTGGAGGATGAGCAAAGGTCCTGCATAGTATGGCTTTTACGAAACTGAAAGAAATTTCGTGAACACTGTCCAAACCATTTCTTTTAAATATATCATCTCTTCCTATCAAAGATCTCCATGGAGAATCTGTAATACTGGCGGTATTTTGGTATACAGTAAGCTGGATGGACATACAGCCAGGTTGTTGCAGAATGGCACAGACACATGTCACAAGCATGCGGCATGCGATACACCTACACAGTCAGAAGTAACTGTAACTGTACAGCGAATTATACTGTAAACTAACAGTATAAAAGGAGGTATTTTTGGTTTCAAAACTAAAAATACCTTCTTTTATGCTGTAAATGTACAGTATAACTCAATGTGCAGCTACAGTTACTTCTGACAGTGTATGCTTCCACAGACCTGGCATCTCACTGTTATTTAAAGTGGCATAGTCCGATGATTGGGGCTCAAAAATAAATATTGCTAAAAATGAACCAGAATGCTCAATATAGCCATACTTCATCTCCAACCTACTTTTTTAAACATTATTCCCCAGAATTCAGGTTAATTTTCATCTAATTATCAGTTTTCTTTCTCTCAATTCGGGACTTTTGGAGTCCACCCATTAGAAATACACTGCAAAAGGCTATTTCTGTGCTCATAGAACCCTCTTAATTGCCTCTAATTGGCCATCACTGATATTCTATTGTGCCCCACCCTCCAAATTTGACATTGTAATATCATTTCGAACACATTTAAGTAGAAATTAAAACATGGGAAAAAAATGTCACTATCTACACCGAAACTATACAATACTCATACAGATGGGTTGTAATGGCCATTTGATAATGAGATAAAGTTTAAAAAAAAAAGAACACACATAGTGTATGGTTTAGAAACACTAGATTTACAGTGTATCATCAATCTAAAGTAGAATATGTACTTACTCTTGACTTGTTTCTCCTCGTCAGACCCGAAGTTGGCGAGGTTGGAATCCTTCCAGTCGTATTTCTTAGCTTTGATCAACCCAGACATGATTTCTGTAAAATAGAGAAAAGGGGAAGAGAAAATTACTCTTTTGCTCAAAATATTATCTTTCAGTAGAATACAAAGATGAAAACCAATTTGGTTGTTTCACAATATAGCATTATCAATATGACAATCTCAAAAAAGCTGAATGTGCTAAACAATCAATGTAGCCATGGTTGCATTGCCATACTGATAAGCATGTTGATGGTGGTGGCTGTTTTAGTCAATAACTTTAGTATGACTGATAGACCTTGTGCTAGCATGTGAAATGTGGACATACACCGAAACAAGAAATGGTTGCTAGGGAAACAGTGCAGCACTGCACGTCCATCAATATTTATATTTCAATATTTAGTAGTGGATATGCCTATGGCACATGGGAAATTTATTAGATAAATAATTTTTTGAGATTCTATGAAATCAGCGCAGCGAGTGCAGGCGTCTTTGTCTCTTCACACTCTATTAAGCTATGGCAAACATCACAGGGATTTAAACTTAGAATTGGCACCGGCGAACGACAGATTTTAGTCGAGCCGCTTTCTACTCATACACTGGAAATAACAAGACAGCCATGGCCTGCACTTTTTGCCACTAGTCCTGAGTCCAGACAAGTGTGCCAAGAAGTCTGACCCAGATCTATCACAATTTAAGTCACACTCTCTACCAGAGCACTGTGGACATGTTGTGTAGGACCAGGCCTGGGGCAGGGAGAGGGCCTGTGGTGGAGAGGTAAGCTCTGGAAGTGTGGCCAGTGTAAAAATACACCTTTGAGTGTATACTCCTTTTTATTTTCAAGGGAAATACAGCAGCCCCCTTGATCAACAGTGCTGTAAAATATATAGATTCAAAAGTTGTATTCTGTTGACAATATTTGTGGCCCCAGATGGGTAAAATGCTATTTTTTTGAAATACAAGACTTCCTATGCTTTAGCACTGAAGGGCCGTATTCAATGGCCCCATTGAATACAATGTGTCCGTATTCAATGGGCTAGGAAAAGATTGTTTTTCTTCATTAAATGGCTTCAAATAAAAAATAAATCATATCCCACTCAGCCTATGGCTTCATGGGATATGGCCCCAGCCCCCACTCGTGAATTACAACAGAGATGGTATCAATGGGCGTTGGTATTTGTCTATTTATGCGACCAGGGCTTATGGCGTACATCCATCGCTACATAACGGCATATTACACCGATGGACTGTGCTGCCCGAAGAGGGTTAATACAGTTGACCCTCACTTGTTCAAACACTCGGATCCCTCACTTCCTCAGACAGCTGCCTGGCAACTGCCCTTCTATGTTCCATTCTATTTTGGACTTAGGTCCTTGGATAATTTGCTTCCTCAGACGCTTTTCCTTGCATTTCCCAAATTCGAGGAAGTGAGGCCTGGGGTATGGATGGGGGGTCCCCATGTCTGATGTCGATCTTAAAATATGGCCATGTTCGATGTCGGAGTCGCCTAATACTCCCCATGTCCAAAGTCAATTTTATGAATCGCTCATATTGCCTATGTATTTCACGCCTAATGTTGCATATCACTAGACCTCGAGTCGATTGTTGAATCTAAGGAGTAGACATGCCGCCGTGTTGAATTTGGCCATCCACACCCATAGGGCTGACTGTACTTGTATGACAATTAGAGGTTTTACGGCACCAGATGGCCTTACCCCCTGCCCCTTACCTCCTACTCTCGTTCCCAAATCCTTCCAAAGGAAGGCTCTGGGGACAGCCAAATTACCTTGAACTTGGGATTTTGCTGGGTCTGGGCAATCCCTGCTGGTAGGCTGGAACCAGTGAACAGGAACAGGAAATGGAACCAGAATGTATGATGGTAGTTTTAGGTAGTTTTACCATCAGCCTTTCTGGTTCCATTTCCTGTTCCTGTTCCCTGGTTCCAGCCTACCAGCAGGGGTTGCCCAGACCCAGGAATCTCCCACCATTTGGCAGTTACCAGAGCCTTCCTTCGGAAGGATTTGGGAACGAGAGTACTTACCTCCCAGCTTAACAGTTAACCCTCACTTGTTCAAACACTCGGATCCCTCACTTCCTCAGACAGCTGCTTGGCAACTGCCCTTCTATGTTCCATTTTATTTTGGACTTAGATCCTTGGATAATTTGCTTCCTCAGACGCTTTTCCTTGCATTTCCCAAATTCGAGGAAGTGAGGACTGGGGGTATGGATGGGGGGTCCCCATGTCTGATGTCGATCTTAAAATATGGCCATGTCTCATGTCGAAGTCGCCTAATACTCCCCATGTCCAATGTCGATTTTATGAATTGCTCATATTGCCAGTTTTTCAAGACTCATGTTGCATGTCACTAGACCTCGTGTCGATTGTTGATTCTAAGAAATAGCCGCCGTGTTGAATTTGGCCATCCACACCTATAGGGCTGACTGTATTTGTATGACAATTAGAGGTTTTACGGCACCAGATGGCCTTACCCCCTGCCCCCTGCCTCCCAGCTATTGGCAAAAAGTGGACCACAAACCTTTTCACACTGCCCGGGGTGGATTCCACACATCCCCCAGTCACTCACAGAGAGTGCCAGCACAACCAGCCCCAGCTACTGATACAGCCTGCCCCCCCCCCCCCCCCAGGGGGGGCACTCCTTATTTTTTCTATAGTAGCTATGTGTGAACATCACCTCAAATAACGTAGGACCCTTACGATGGGAGAAAAATTAACAAAATAGCACCCTTTTAACAGGAAATTGAGCAAAATATAGTACCCTAATCAAGGGGGACCGTAAGAGAAATTCCCTTATCAAAAGTGATTAGTGAAAATGACCGAAATGACCCAAAAATGTAAATCTTAACCTTACCCCAATTTGCAAGAAACATACAAATCTGTCTTCAAAGTTGAGAAATGGTAGATGAAATTGTCATCTGAGAGTCGTTCTAGTCACTTTGCCTTGAAATGAACCCCCTTTCCTTCAAGATTGCCTAAAAAGCACCCCTTTTCAAGGGTCCTCGCGGGCCTAGCCAAGGGCCCAAAAAATACCCTTTTCCTTGGAATCACCTTCACACATAGTCAGTAATGCTGAGGGAGTGCACTCAAAAAATAAACTTGTCTCCAGACTCTTCAAAGTGACGGTCATAAAATAAACGAGTCAAAAACTCGTCTAAGTGACAAGGAAGCTGGTCTTTTAGCTGGAGATAGAAGACCCACTTGGCATGTGCCAGCCCAAAACCCAACAATTGCTAGCTCCAGATTCTATTTGTGGGATGGTAACCTGATAGGTTAGACAACTTTTGACTCGTTTATTTTATGACAGTCACTTCAACGAGTCTGGAGACAAGTTTACTTTTTCAGTGTGGCCCCCCGGGAGCCTGCCTCAACACAGCCTGGAGATCTGGTCTGTGTTCAATAGCATCTCATAGTAAATACAGCAGCCCCATTTTTACCAAGGATGACTGTATCTTACACCCCCATTACATAACCCTACTCAGCATCTCATGGCTTATCAATCCTATTAACTCATCAGAATACATAGTTAAACAGTCTAAATGTCTTTGTCAACTTAAAAGTGGATTTCTACCAAAATATCATAAGATAAATACAAAGGAGCATTCTTATTGTACACCAGTGAAGGTTAATTATATCAGATGAACAAAGTACATAATTCACCAGTTAGCTCTGTTAATTAGCTCTGTTAATTAGGTCGATTTTATTTTTACCCTTTTTTTTAAAAAGGATTTTGAGACAAAATTCCTCCCATTTTCGTATAATTTTACAGAAAAAGAAATTCGGTAAAAAAAAAGTGTTTTTTTGTAGAAAAAACGCAAAAATGCCTTCCAAAAAAAATAAATTTGGGTAGGGCCAAAAAAATAGGGTCGCTAGGGATACCTGAACACAACTCTTTTTTTTTGGCCTTATCTTTATGGCCAATATTGACATGGATGTATACATGTTAAAATACAGACCACATCAACATTGACATACACTCTACATTTCAGCATTGGATGAAGATAAAGGTACAAATGTTGATGCATTATGAACAAAATGTTAGGTTGAACTAAGCATCAAATCATACCGTAAAACCTCGCGTACAAGCCGCGGCTTATACGCAAATCAGATCGGCAGTGCGGCTTATATGATCGGTCCAGAGTCAGGGTGCGGCTTATACGCAAGTTTTTACTACCATGGTACAGTACTAAAGCCACCACAATCAGATCGCTAATGCGGCTAATAAGATCGGCCCAAAGTCGGGGTGCGGCTAATACGAGAGTTAGGCTTATACGCGAGGTTTTACGGTACCAATCTTTGATATTCTTTTAAGTTTTGATGGATGTGGAGAGCATGTGGAATACTGTCTCATATATCCAATTATAAATATCAAGTAAACTCCCCTAGCAGTGCCCAGGGGAAGGAGGTGTATGAGTGTTAAGCAGAAAGGGCGGACTCCAGCCCAGATCCTTTGACCTATGTGCTACCCCAGGGGGGGAATCACGACCCCTAGCGCCCTCTATACTGCGGAGCATATATGCAGTTACGCCGGCCTAGTAGTGGCAGTCTGCACAGTGGCAGCAAGGAGGTCACACTGTACAATCCAGTGTAAAGGCCATGCCTCCAAACACCTTGGCAGGTCTTTAGTGTACATGATTGGTGTCAGGGGGCACCACTGTACAGTAGGAGGGCCATGGTCATATAGCCCACCCCCAGTACATTTGCATTGCATCGAGAGCGCATGAATGAAACCCTCATATTGAGATAACGACAGAAGCTTTATAATGCTACATTGAAAAATAACTTGCAAATGGGTGAATCTTCCCAGGAAAAAATACAACAGAAATTATGCTTGAATAGGTTTTGTGTAACAACTGCTTAAAATATGGTTAAGAATGACTGTGTGTAGTTTCCACTCTAGCCACTCAATGCGGATGGCACTACGGCTCTTGGTGCCCCCCCTGGTGCTACCCCAACACACACACACATAGCCCAGGCCTGTCATGTACTACCTGTACAACATTGTGCCATCGGCACCAGAGTACAGTTTCCTCTTCCCTCAATGTCTCCGTCTCACTCATCTCCCATTTTCTCACTCTCACTCTTCTTACCTCGCTTTATCTTTAGTATCCTCCCTCTATCCTATCTTACTGAGGCCAAAAAAAAGGTGTGTTTCAGGTTACATAGTCTGAAAATCTAGGTAGGGAAGGTCTGATTTAAATTTTTGTAAATTTTTTACTTTGGACTGAAAAGTACTCCCAAATTGACTCTTAAACTTCAGCGCCTACTCGCCAACAACGGTGTCGACTCAGAGACTATCAAATTGACCCTGAAATAGGCCCAAAAACATGAACATATTTTCAATATTGGATGAAAGTGTCTCGCTGACTACGACATTTACTCCTAGACTATCAAATTGGCCCTGAAATAGCCCTAAAATCACTTAAAAACAATTCTTCAAAACTGGCTAAAGATTTCTAGGTTCGGCCCTGTTTTGCTAGGTAGGGTCGGGTAACCTGGAACACCCCCCCCCCCCCCTTGCAGCATACAGCAGTACAGACAGCCAGTACCAGGTGTGGTTGTCAGAGTGAGGTTATAGCTGTACTACACTGTACCCACAGGTCACATGACCCTCACAAATAACTGACATCTACCATCTAGTGTACACTTACATGTATATCTTTTAAAAATGACAGACTAATATCTCTCATATATTGGTTTCATATATGACAAGATAATATCTCTCATATTGGCTTCAAATATCTCTCATATTGGCTTCATAAATAACGGACTAATATCTCTCATAATGGCTGAATGATACTAGTATCTTTCATATTGAGATGAGTATAAATAGGAAGACAGCCTTGTAAAACCAAACATGTTTTACCTTTAGTATAAAGCTCCTGGTAGTTCATAAGAGGCATGATGAGAGGGGGTCATATCTAGATAAACATTGGTATCAGACTAGACAAACTGTGTGGTCTAGCGGTACGCATACTACACACGGATCCAATGAAGATGATCTGGGGCACTCGGCATACATGTACAGAGTATACGTGTGTGTAGGTGTTATCTATTGTTGATTGAAGCTGATATGTGGATGCTATAAAACATATACTGTAAATCCTCGCGTAATAGCTTAATTCGCATATATAAGCCGCACCGAGTTAAGACTAATCCTATAAGCCACACTGCCGATCTGATCGTGCTGATTTTAGTACTGTACCATCGTAGCAAAAACTCGCATATAAGCCACACCCCGACTCTGGGCCGATCCTATAAGCTGCACTGCCGATCTGATTCACGTACTAGCTGCGGCTTATACGCGAGGTTTTGCGGTACCATAAAATCCCTCTATTGATTTGGAGATTAACCCTCAAAGTAATACTTTCTTTATTGGTCTGTGAGTAAGTAAAATATGCCCTAATTGCTTCATGACTACATTCCTATTCATGTCTGAGATCTTACACCTCACATTAAGTCTGTTATCAGCATGTATCCTGCACTTCCTGACTGCCTGAGAGGATCTAGGTCACCATGCACTGACCAGGGATCAAGTGCCAGCCCCCCCCCCCCCTCCCCCTCCCCCTCACCCACATACCTATAGCACCTCAGTCACAGTAAGCCAACTCTCAGCTTTAGCTTACAGAACACTGTAAATGTAGATATTTCCGCGTGTATAAATGTTCGTGAATTCACTCAAAAGTACAACTTCACATGCATTTGAATTTGCCCATTTTGGAAAATGTGTTAGTTGTTTAACTATATTGGATAAATAATTGTGATGTACATATTCCTGCTGATTTTTAAAATCCGCAAAAATATATACAGTGGGAAATAATATACGTTAACAGTATTCAGGGTTCTACACTCAAAAAACTTGTCTCCAGACTTTTCCAAGTGAGGGTCATAAAATAAACAAGTCAAATACTTGTCTAAGTGACAAGGAAGAGGATCTTCTAACTGGAGATAGAAGACCCACTTGGCATGTGCCAGCCCAAAACCCGACATTTCCCAGCTCCAGATTCTATTTGTGGGATGGTAACCTGATAGGTTAGACAACTTTTATTTCTTGTATTTTATGACAGTCACTTCGACGAGTCTGGAGACAAGTTTACTTTTTCAGTGTATAGTAATCCAGGCAGGAGGCATTGCTGTGGGTCTGGGTAGAACCTTGTGTATTCTGGTGGACAACAAGATGTCTCTGAAGTGGCGGCAGAACAGCACAGGAAGGGGCTTGGACATCAATTTAAAAGTAGGAAAGTTCCAAAATTGTCTATAGATGTTTCAAAATACTCTGAATGCAACAATTTTCCTAGGGCCACAGGCTCCAATACTCCCAATGTCAACTGCTTCTAATCGAAACCCCTCAGGTTTTGGGAGCTGCCCCCCTCCCCCCCCCCCCACCCCCAGATGTGTACCCTGATACTGAGAGGCATTATAAATACAGGCTGCAGGCTCTTCCTGCCAGCCCGGACTAATCAGGGGCTGGAGGAGGCCCACATGGCGCTTAACCCTTTAAGGATGGACCTCGCTAAAATAGGACATTTCTCGGCATGATGCACCAATGCAGCCCCAGGAAGTAACTCACTGGTGCTGCATTGGTGCATCATGCCAGTGTCTCAACCCAGTATGATGCTTGAATGCAGCCCTAGTGAGTTACTCACCAGGGCTGCATTCATGCATCACGATGACCAAGGGTGTGATGCATGAATGCATTCTGCCGCCTGTAAAGGGTTACTCTGGGGGTACTTGGCCTAAGAAGCAGTATGTGTGTAAGTGTGTATGGGGGGGGGGGGGGTTGCAGTGTATACCTTATGTCCGACTAGCTGGCGAGGCCGACAAAGGGATTTCTTAATGCCATCACAGCAGGGTAAGGGCATCAAATATTAGAGCCCCTGGAGGAGGTCACCCACACCCCTATGGAGTGCCTGCCTGAATCATAAAAAATTATGATCACTGAAGGTTTTAAAATAATGGGCTTAATGGACCAGGTACAAGGGGTGAAGGCTATTAGAAGCTTGTGTTAATTTGCAACATACTAGATTGCAGGGAGTGATATACATATTTTAATTGATACCAGAAATCCATGGCAGTAACAACCTCACAGACAGGGCCCTCGCCAGGAGGTCTGGCATAGGGTATAGCACTTCCTTAGATCAGCAGAAGACAACACAGCTAACATGTATCCAGGGGAGTCTGAGTTGTTTTACCCCCAATACACTGAGCATCGCCTTCAGCTCTGCCTAGCTCTGGGGCAGCAGTGTACAGTCGGCTCGCTATTCCTGGAATTTTATAAATGCAAGGGGAAACTGTCAAAGGAAGCAAATTCTATGAGGAAATATGTCCAAATATAATGGAACATATCGGGCCAGTTCCAGAGCTTCTGTCTAAGGAAGTGAGGGACTCGAGGTACTAAATATTCGAAGAGGAGTAGGTTGGCTGTTTTCAGTGCTGGACTCCATAAAACACCAATGAATTAAAGCTGGGCCGTCAGGGAATAAGTTCAGCATTTTCCATACATGGACTAAAATAACAGTTCCACCAGAGGCCAGCAGTGTTTGGACAGGGGACCATGAGCATTGTCCAGCTACAACATATTCACCCTATCTTGTGCCTGTAAGAGCTGAGCTCCCAGCCCTTTGAGCCCTCTTGTGAATGAAAACTGAACTATATCCAAAAGTGCGTTTGGCCTCACTTTAACCATGACGGTCAAGCTTTAACAGTAACCTTGTGATACTGCTTCCAAAAGTTCAATATATCAATAGAACACTTTATAATATTGATATAGGGCTTGGGAAGGGCCTTATAATGGTGTTTTAAAACTGGGGGTGCTGGTATTCAAAAAGGAGAAGGGTAAGTCTGGGAATAAGGGCACTTTCATTTGTGCTAAAGAAAAGTATTTAACCAATAATGTATGAATATCACCGAACGCAGGGTATGTATTCTTGAATAATGACCGAGGTGCGTAGCACCGAGGTCGTTATTCATGAATACATACCCTAAGTTCGGTGATATTCATATATTATTAGGTTTATTATACGATATTCCCATTCAAATGTCTTTAATTACCTTATATGAGTCCTAGTTTGGCCATTTTGAAGGATTATTGACTGAATATCACTCGTACGCCAGTAGCGCCATGTTGTTTTGATATCCCACCGACCCTGCTCGCTGCCTGGTGACGTCATGCGCTCAATCTCCAACACTGAGTCCAACATAGAATTTGTGAGGGGGCCAGCTTGGGGCTATGTTATATACTAACCAGCGTTTCCCTCCGCATTTACCACAGCCGGATAGGCAAGGCAGCTAGCGTCGCCGCCTCACACACCAAGGGTACCCGGATCGATCCTGGGTGGAAACGAACCTTTTTCAAAATGCCTATTTCTATGTGAAAAAAAATCCCTAGAATTATTTTAACGAAAGGCTAAGTAAAGTCCAACTTCTACCTTTATAGTAAAAAAGAAATTAGAAAAAAATTTGGATTTTCAAAGAAACTAGACCAAAAAATGCCTTTTCTTCTGTAACTCGGTAAATAATGGTCCTACAGGGCTGAAAATCCGCCTGTAGACTCCTTGTTTCGCCACCCACCTCTACCAGCGCCTTCACGGCGTGGTGGTTAGCACATCGGACTTCAAGTCTTGATGTAGCGTGTTCGAGTCTCCATAAAACCTCGGATTTTATGGCAGACGAAATTCCCATTCAGAATCGTTCTGATATTCAGAATATCAGAACGATTCTGAATTCCCCATTCAGAATCGTTCTGATATCCAGAATATCAGAACGATTTCACCCTCCCAAGTGTGCGCTATGCAGGAATATCAGAACGCGAATATCACCTAAAATCGTCGGTGTGCGCCCATATCGTATAATAAAGAAAGATAAAGTATCCTCAAGCACATCCCAGTCCTATTTGGAATGAGTATCCACTTTACAGTAGAACCCTTATTTCTATTTTATAGATCACAGTACAGCAAACTCACATGGAATCGTACACATCTGATGCTTTCAAAAGAACTGAAAGTGTAATCCCAGGCCAGATAACTATAAATGCCTCAGGAATAACATAGAAGGAGCTTTATTTCAGCGGAACCCATTGTCATTTTAGACTTTATTATGGTTACCCAAATGCCTTAAATGCCTTAAAACATGCCAGGTCAGGGGATCTACCATCTAGGAATGCAAACTACCCTCTTCAGACTGCACCAGCAATAAAGAAAGGTACTTTTACAGCTGTTTTACCCTTTTGTTACTAGTTTACTACTAGTCCTAGGGAGTGATCATTCTGTGTCAACAGGGGAGAGTGAAATTTTCTGAAATCGCTCACAGGCATATGTTCTTTCAATATAATACAGAGAGAAGTAAAGGTGTCAACTGTGTCTCCCACGTGGCTCTGGTAAAATAGAGAGTCAAACAGCTATTGACTCTGTTTATATGACAGGTCAACTTGAGTTGACTCTCTATTATCAGTGCCAACTTGAGTTGATTCTTTACTATCAGTGTCAATAGCAGAGTGGGAAACACAGTTGACACCTTTACTTTTCCGTGTGTACAGAAAAATATGAGATGTTTCACTTAAAACTAGTAAAAGATATTTCACCCTATTCCCTCTTAGAGAGGGTCGACATTCCCCTCCCCTTTTCACATCCGGTGAGAAAAGACCCACCTGGATTGGTTCCAGGATGGTTACATGGCACCCTGTGACTTGTCGGGAACATCTCTCCCTGGTTCTGTGTCACATTCGGTCAAGCAAGGGTACACCCTCAGAAAAGTGAACGTCATTGTCATCGAAAGCACTCTCGACTGAAAGCCAGGCAGGGCCTGACTTTCAGGTGAGGGTGTTTTTGGCGACAGTGACGCTCACCTTTCTGAGGGTATAGCCTCGACACCTATGTTCTGCCAGTTCGCCTGGACCAGCCCATCACAAGCACTACCACCTCTACTCCCGTTCCCAAATCCTTCCGAAGGAAGGCTCTGGAAACAGCCAAATGGCCTTGAACTTTGGATTTTGCTGGGTCTGGTCAACCCCTACTGGTAGGCTGGAAGCAGTGGGCAGGAACCAGAATGTATGATGGTAGTTTTAGGTAGTTTTACCATCAGCCTTTCTGGTTCCATTTCCTGTTCCTGTTCACTGGTTCCAAGCTACCAGCAGGGGTTGTCCAGACCCAGCAAAATCCCAACATTTGGCAGTTACCAGAGCCTTCCTTCAGAAGGATTTGGGAACGAGAGTACAACCACCTCCAGTTCGAAAATGTTCACTCCCTAGAAGTCAGTTTTACATCCTGTAGTGCCACTATACCAGCTGGTGGCTCCCATCAACACGAGGAGAATACAATGAGAAAGGTACAGGTCTGCAGCAATAAACAACTCGGCCTAAATACCCGCACATAAATTAGGTCTTTTTACGGCTCCTGTTTACTCCAAGAGGAGGACAGGAGAAGGGGGGCAGTAACAATGTGGATCCATGCATGCCTAGAAACCTATGCTGCTCCATGTGTGTCTTAAAGATAGTGTGTCAGCTAAATGTTTGGAGATTTTTTAGTCTCATCATATTCCTATTGTATATCCTATCCCATACATCTTCCCTAACTTTCAAAAAATTATTGGCAGTGTCTTTAGTCTATAAGATGAGCACATGCAGTCCAATATTTTTTACTGTAGGTCGACACTAAAACTCCCTATGTTGTGATATTGCATGGCTCAGTGCTTTCTCTATCAGATTAGTTCCTCCTAGACTCACATGGGGGAGTGCCTGAGTCAGTGGGGTTAATGAGCTACACTCTTATCCATCTCAAATCATCTATTAATAGACAAATGTCTGGCAAATACTGGGTAATATGTATCAGCTAAAATGATAATGGAACCTATGGCAATCCTTTTGAAAAAAAGGTTTGTGAAGTGTATTAGTTGCAATACCATCTTTAACCCTTTAACCCTTTAAGGAGAGATGTCACTAAAAGATGACATTTATCGGCATGATGCATGAATGCAGGCCCAGCAAATAACTTGCCTGTGCTACATTGGTGCATCATGCCGACCCTTCTGGAGTGTCTCAACCCTGTAGGGTCGGTATGATGCTTAATTGCAGCACTAGCGATATCCTCGCTGGGGCTGCATTCATGCATCATCCTGACCTCTCAAAAGTGTATCCAGCCAGTAGGGTCAGCATGCTACTTGAATGCAGCACTGGCAAGTTGTTTGTCAGAGCTGCATCCATGCATCCTCTTGAATAATGTTCATTATACATTAATACACTTTCCAGCCCCTTAAGGGAGTATCTTCATATTGACTGGCAACATTCATAATCATTTATATGCATGGACAGTCAGAATTTACTGTTTATTTTGGCATGGACGCCCTTGTTTATTTGTGCCCATTATAGATCATTAGGGCAGGGCAGAGGTTATACATATTGGATAATCCACTGCTTACTATCTGCTCCTGGTTCTGGAGGTTCTGGAGGTCCTGGAGGGCTGGTCAGGGCGCAGCTACACTGATATTCCTAGGCTCCCCATACGCCCAACCTCTCAGTCACTAGTGCCTAACCTAGTTAGTCATTTTTTGGCTCCCTATACGACCAACCTAGGTCAGTTATTATTGTCAGGTTGGTCAGTACTGACCAACCCACCTTAGTCTTTTTATTTCCAGGGGGAGCCACTGAGTGGTTATGACAGGTGGCCCCAACTAGTGGTATACAAATACAACACACCAATGATGGACCTAGATTAGCCACTACTGAATGACCCCTCGGTCATTTTTGAATATAACTTTGCCATTGTGACTAACACTCATATGACCAACCTAGGATAGTCTGAACTGACTAACCCTTTCAATCTATGGATTTTCAGTGTAGGCTGGTAGCAGAAGTGGCATTGGATCGGGGGGGGGGGGGCACTTGTGTGTAGCTGGGAATGGTACTCTATGAGGAAAATTCCCCCTTATCGAGGCTCACGTCTGTCACTTTTGACCAAAATCCCTCTCACCAAGGGTCACTCCTTGGGAACATTTGCTAAAACCTAGATACATCTGGCCAGAAAAGGGCCAGTTTTGGCCAAAATCCTCCTCACCAAGAGTAAGGGTTGTCAGAAGGCCAGCCGCACACCCTGTGTCAAAATAAAATTGAGTGCCCCCCCCCCGGTATCCACCCTTCTGGTCGGCCTCAGATTCAGCATGCTTGTTTACATGACATGCGCTAGCTGCCCGGCAGATCCCCCTCCAGATTGCCTCAGATAAAGACAAACTTTGCATTCCGCATCAGCTGCCCTAATCCCTGAGGGTAGCTCAGCTTAATGCCAGTGTATACTGCATTGGTGCATCACATTCAGAACTGAGCATGAAGCTGGAGTAATATGCTTCCCAAATCACCATATTGTTAGCCATTATTGAACAACAGTACCACAATTCTGAGGGATGCTTAATTGAAAAAGAAGAGTTTTAACAACCGTCGATACCGTACAATACTGTGGGAAGCCTCCCTTGGAGTTTGATACTGTGGGATGCCTTGAACAATGTGACTTTCTGTGCAATGTAAAACCTCACGGAGAGGCCGCAGCTAGTACAGGAGTCAGATTGCAAGTGCGGCTTATACTGTCCAAGTAAGGGGTGCTTCACCCCCCCCCCCTCAAGTTAGGGGTGTGGTTAGCTTATATGCGAGTTTTTGCCACTATGGTACGGTGCTAAATTAGCAATTATTAGATCCTCTGTGAAGCATATAGGATCTGTCAAAGTTAGAGGTGCGGCTAATATGCGAGTCAGGCTCATACTCGAGGTTTTATGCTACCTCATATAATAAGATAACAAAAGACGCATTAAGGGGGTCTAGATGGGGGATCCCCATGTCGCCTGTCGATATTAAGAAATGCTCATGTCATTTGTCCGTATCTTTGTATTTCTCCTGTCATTTGTCACTAGGCTCCATGTCGCCTGTCGATTTTAAGAAAAGACCATGTCCCTTGTCAATATATTTTAATTCCTCCTATCATTTGTCACTAAGCCCCATGTCACCTCTCTATTTTAAGAAAAGGCCATGTCGCCCTGTCGATTTTAGGAGTCCGCCCCCATCATTAAGGTTCTTGTACAGCAGGCGCCCCATGCTGAGGCCATGTGGGGCTGTTTAGCAGCTGGCAGACAGAGAGTTCTTATAGGGGGAGATAAAGTTAGATAACTGCTGTTTTATTACACCCTCAGTAACAAACCTCACCCCCCCCCCCCCCACACACACACCTCACCTACACACCCCTGGGAGCTGGGGTACCTGGTCCTGGGGAACACATGTACACCATAGGCCAATGCAGCAGAATAGGGGGTCCTATTCACAGACATTTTCAGTAACACACTGAAAAGTCAACTTGTCTCCAGACTCGTCGAAGTGACTATCATAATATAAACAAGTCAACAGTTGTCTAACCTATCAGGTTACCATCCCACAAATAGAATCTGGAGCTGGCAATTGTCGGGTTTTGGGCTGGCACATACCAAGTGGGTCTTCTATCTCCAGCTAAAAGACCAGCTTCCAGGTCACTTAGACGAGTTTTTGACTCGTTTATTTTATGACCGTCACTTTGAAGAGTCTGGAGACAAGTTTATTTTTTGAGTGCGTTTTTGGCCTTTTCTGAGGCAGATACTCGATATTGGATCCACCAAGCTGGTCCCACCTCCACCACTACCTAGACTCAACACTGGCATGCAGGCATTTTCTGTAAAGTAGTGCCTTGTAACGTCAGGCCATCCGTCGCTAGTAGCAATGGTTTTGAGCTAGTCTTTGGCAAACCCACATGTAAAATTGGTATCTGGAAGTGCATCTTCACAAGGAATCACAGAGTGTATATATACCCTGCTACCTGCAGTACCCTTTCCATGGTACAGAGGGGGTCCACACAGGACTACTGTAAATGTAGATATTTTTGCATGTGTAAATTTCCGAGATTTTGCTAGAAAGTGCATTTTCGCGTGTATTTAAATTCGAGATTTTTGGAAATATCTACGTTTACAGTAGTTAGCCTTGATCTACTTCATACATGTGTTTGTGGGATACTCTTTCTTCTGTCAACTACAAGAAGAAGAAGTGTACAGCAGGGGGCGAGAATAGGGGGGTAGCCATGTCACTTGTGGATCCTAAGAAATGCCAAAGTCTCTTGACGATCCTAAGAAATGGGTCTTGTCCCTTGACGATTTAAAGAAGTAGGTTTGTCCCTTGTCGCTAACCCCCAGCATTCCCTTGTCCCTTGTCCGTAAGGGCTAAAACACCTTAATTGTCACCTTGTCGATTTTACCCGTCTGGGGCCCTGAGAATATGCTGGGTGAGTCAACATGTCGTGGGATAAATATATATAGGATGTGAGGAGCAGCCAGAGCTGGGTGTGAGTTTATTAATATTACAGCTCCTGTGGACATTAAGTACACAGTCTGCATCCTGTCACCAATCTCCCCTGGCAGAGACCCCCTCACTCATCTCTGCCCCAACCTGTAACTCTCTCCCACAGAACACTGACATAGAACTCTCCCCTGGCAGAGACTCCCTCACTCATCTCTGCCCCAACCTGCAACTCTCTCCTACAGAACACTGAACTCTCCCCTGGCAGAGACCCCCTCACTCATCTCTGCCCCAACCTGCAACTCTCTCCTACAGAACCCTGAACTCTCCCCTGGCAGAGACCCCCTCACTCATCTCTGCCCCAACCTGCAACTCTCTCCTACAGAACCCTGAACTCTCCCTTGGCAGAGACTCCCTCACTCATCTCTGCCCCAACCTGCAACTCTCGCCTACAGAACCCTGAACTCTCCCTTGGCAGAGACCCCCTCACTCATCTCTGCCCAAACCTGAAACTCTCTCCTACAGAACCCTGAACTCTCCCCTGGCAGAGACCCCCCTCACTCATCTCTGCCCCAACCTGCAACTCTCTCTTAGAGAACCCTGAACTCTCCCCTGGCAGAGACCCCCTCACTCATCTCTGCCCCAACCTGCAACTCTCTCTTAGAGAACCCTGAACTCTCCCCTGGCAGAGACCCCCTCACTCATCTCTGCCCCAACCTGCAACTCTCTCCCACAGCACCCTGCACTCTCCCCTGGCAGAGACCCCCTCACTCATCTCTGCCCCAACCTACAACTCTCTCCTACAGAACCCTGAACTCTCCCTTGGCAGAGACTCCCTCACTCATCTGTGCCTCAAGCTATGGACTTCAGGGAACACTTCTGTCAAAGGAGAGTGAGAAGGAGGACTCTTCTGTGAAAGAAGGATAGAAAAGAGTACTACTTTATTGCTCTCCTTTCCCCTTCGTGCCTGGCTAGTATCCCTACATAAAAATACCTAGAAATTCCCGCAGAAAAACATGGTCAATATGTTTATGATTTACAGATGTCCATTCACATATTTGAGTCGAATAATTCACATGCAATTACACATCCCAGTCCATGTTGCATACAGACCATTTTTTGCCCATTAGTTGCTTGTGCACCGCCGGGTTGGCGTAGAGATTGAGGGACAGAGCGAAATGTTTACTGACCGTCACTGAATCCTGTCATATCCACTGGCTGACAGATGTGGGACCAGACATCACTCGCTGAGGGAGCTGGAGGACTGATTTCACACGGTGAAACCAGGTGAAATTATTGCACAACTGTACGAAGGTGAAAAAGCCTGTCTCCACATCTTTCGCCACTACTCAAGCCTCTTCTCTGTTTGCACCATTTCAAAAGCAGTCTGTCCAGGGTTGCATTCCTCAACATACTGTCTTACTTTCCTCCTACTTCTTGCTTCATTTTAATAATTTATAATCTGAAATAACCTTTCTTGTCAAGATTGGAAAGTTTGACCATTGCATAAGAAAGACCCTCCTGTACATTTACATCTGACATCTGGGGTGGTAGCTATTTTGACCTGCTGCATTGATAGCTGTTTGCCAACAACCCACATGACATAGGCATATATATCTATCAGCCCACTGGACCTTTCCCATTGGTTATATAGCAGATGTAGACACTGATCACTTCATCATAATTTACCCTTCAATCTATAAATATCATGTAAAAAATTTCTACAGAAATTAGTGTTATAGATTATAATAATTATAATTGTTTAGAAGTCAGGGTCTGAGTGGCCAGAAATTCATGGTCAATCACAGCCTGCGGAGACACTGACCAGCATTTATTGATAGGTCGAGGACTGCGGCCGATTGGCTGCCAACATATACCCCGGGTAGTAAACCCTGCTGTGTTTGTAATGGACATGGTCTGACTTCTTGACCCTAGTCACACAGTAAGGGTTGTACGGGTTGAATCCGTGCCAGAAGTGGACTGGAGTGCAGGGCCCGCTAGACTTCCCATGTCCAAAGCCCTGATTATAGACATGGGTCTGCTATTCTGTGTTAAGCCTAGGGCTGTGTCTCATGAGATTGGGCCAATTGAAACGTCTTTGACTGGGTGCCAGCTTTGACCGGCTGACATAAAACGATTTATTTAGGGCGGGCAAAGCCATATATGTAGATACAACCACCGCCATTTTCTTTATTTTATCCCTTACATATCAAAGAAGGAATTTATTTTTCTTTAATATTCTTTTTTTATTGTGGCCAGTCAAAGCTGGCACCCGGTCAAAGCTGGCACCTGGTCAAAGCTGGCACCCGGTCAAAGCTGGCACCCAGTCAAAGCTGGCACCCGGTCATAGACGTTTCAATTGGCCCAATCTCATAAGACACATGGTTCAGAGCACCTTGCTCCACCAAGATGGTCTAACCCAGGGCAGCAAGACCTGCAGTGACCTGAACAGGTCTGCACTGAAAAAGTAAACTCGTCCCCAGACTCGTCTAAGTGACTGTCATAAAATAAAGGAGTCAAAAGTTGTCTAACATATCAGGTTACCATCCCACAAATAGAATATGGATCTGGCAAATGTCGGGTTTTGGGCTAGCACATACCAAGTGGGTCTTCTATCTCCAGCTAGAAGACCCGCTTCCTTGTCACTTAGACAAGTTTTTGACTCGTTTATTTTATGACCGTCACGTTGAAGAGTCTGGAGACTAGTTTATTTTTTGAGTGTGGTTCTGCCTCTAGACCAGCAGATGGGGCAGGAATGGCTGCAGCTGGTGTCAGGTCATGAGGTCATATCCTGAACCTGTTCTTGACACATCGTATTCAATTTAAGAGATTGACCTACTGTTGCAAACTTCTCAGGAGGCCAAGCACATAAATGTCTGTGGTAATTCTGAATACATCATTCATATGTAAATGTCTCAACTTTCTACATACAGCGATTCTCAGTCGCTCACCTCAGCCCCCTGCATTCACACCACAGAATAACTTTTGTAATGGCTGTAGACCACCAAATTCGACATGGCAACGTGTTCATTTCTTATAATCGATAATCAACATGAGGCCTAGTGCCACGCGACATGAGGCCTAAAAATCATAGTGACAGGCGACATTCATGAGCAATTCTTAAAATCAACATGGGCCACGGGCATCATTAAGCAACATTGTCATGCGACATAGCCATTTTTTAAGATCGACATTCGACATAGGGACATGGGATGTTGGAAGCAACTTGACTTTGGGGGGGGGGGGGCCATGGCTAAACCAAATAAAGTTCAGAAGGGTGTGCGATTCAGAGCGTTAAAAGCGACACACTAAAAAACCTATTTGGGGTCTGGGGGCATAACTCCCAAGTAGAATTCTGAAAATTTAGATATGATTTGATGCGTTTTAAGGTCAATTTGTGGGTATTACCTTATTTAACTATAGAGTAATGAATATAATTCATTAGCAGTTCCAAAACTTTGGGGGCCAAAAGATACTCTGACCCCCCCCCCCCCATGTCTAGGATTGGGGTTGCCTCTATGAGTGCCCCTCTCCTGCGGGAGCGTACTGGCGTACTGGGTCTGTTAAGGATTGGAGGGGTGGGGGGGGGCTCTGCCCCGTGCCATCCAGACCCCCTTAGTAGGGTCTACTGCTAGATGGCAGTGTGGGGGGTCTCTGGTAGCCCTCCACATGGCTATCTCTACTGCCACATCCATGACCTAATGCCTCCACCCCAGCCTCCCCGACCCGGTGCCAGAACCCCATACAGAGCAGCTAGAGCAGCCCTCCCTGCAGACTGAGCTTATAAGGCCTAGCTGCACTAGCTCTTGTACACTGAAATGGTAAACTTGTCTCCAGACTCATCGAAGTGACTATCATAAAATAAACGAGTCAAAAGTTGTCTGACCTATCAGGTTACCACCCCACAAATAGAATCTGGAGCTGGCAAATGTCAGGTTTTGGGCTGGTACATGCCAAGTGGTTCTTCGATCTCCAGCTAAAAGACCCGCTTCCTTGTCACTCAGACGAGTTTTTGACTTGTTTATGACCGTCACTTGGAGACAAGTTTACTTTTTGAATGTAGGGCACATTATATTTTGCTCCCCCTCCCTTCCTACTCCTGCTCTCTACCAAACACCCCTGGTCAGATGACATGGCACCGCAGTCCACCAACAAAGCTTTTCTACACATTCGTCATCACAATACACCAAATTTCGTGCCAGCGAGCAACTCGCTGATACATTTTGGCGCATCATTCTGACCCATCAGCCCAATCTGCGTAGTAGTCTCTGTGCGCCTCAATTCACCAAGCCTAGCCTTCACTCTCCAGCAGATGTTTGGTGCTAATTAAGTCCAATTGTATTAATCAACATAATTTAGCTGCCATTATCCACAGGTGGATAAGGATGGCTTCAAGCTTACGGAGAAAACATCCAATGCCACAGGTGGAGCCATCTATCGTATATCGAATGCCATCATCCCTGGAGGGTTCAATGGCATGATGCATGAATTCAGCACTGATGAATTACTCACCAGGGTATATCAATATAACCTTAATCACATTTTGAAAGGCTTGTTAAAATAGTATTGTAAGATGGTATCTAATGGTAATATGTTAACATCTATCAAGGGGCATTACAACCTCTCAGTGGGGAGTTTCGCCAAATCCTCCGGTCTTGACTATAGTCTCTGCGCGCTTCAACTCTCCCTCACTCAGCAATATCCACCCGTGGATAATGACTGCCACTCTGTTCTAGTCAGGACCAAACATCTTCTGGAGAGTGAAGGCTGAAGCGCACACAGATACAATCCAGTCTCACTGGTGGTGACATATATCGTCAATATCTCGCCATAGATTGCTGTGTGGTTTGTAAACGCATTATGGTGTGTTTGGGGCTGGGTGGTGGCTGGAGTACTAACTGTTACAGATGGATTGTCTTCGTGGAGGATTTCATGACAATTTGAGGCATCCTGAGGTCTTAGGGTTATGGGAAACCCCGAAATGCCCATTTACGGAGGCCTGGATGTTGGGGGGCGGGTCCTCATTTTCCCTGTCGATTTTAAGAAATGTCCCATCTCTTATATTCCTCATGTTGCATGCCTCTATATATATATAAGCCCAAACGTTGCTATGTCGAATTTAGCATGAGGGTCAACATTGGCAATGTTCAGCTAAACAGTTTTCCAACCTATGGGCCAGATATGCCAGTATTCGAACAACCTGTCCCTATGATTCAGAGGATCTATAATTTACTGTACGACTTTTGAAGATGGGATTCAGTCATCCCCCAAGGGTTGAAAAGTTACGGAGATAAAGGGTCCCATGTCACAAAGTTACCGACTTATCGATCTTATGCTAAATTTTGTCCAGAAAGCTCTGAAATCATGGGCCCCGATCGGACAGTCGCCTGGAAAATGGCAGGAACCCACCTCTGCAGCCACAGACATACTCTCTTTCCCAAATCCTTCCGAAGGAAGGCTCTGGTAACTGCCAAATGAAGGGATTTTGCTGGTTCTGGGCAACCCCTGCTGGTAGCTTGGAACCAGTGAACAGGAACAGGAAATGGAACCAAAAAGGCTGATGGTAAATCTACCTAAAACTACCATCATACATTCTGGTTCCATTTCCTGTTCCTGTACGCTGGTTCAAGCCTACCAGTAGGGGTTGCCCAGAACCAGCAAATTTCCAAGTTCAAGGTCATTTGGCTGTCCCCAGAGCCTTCCTTCGGAAGGATTTGGGAACGAGAGTACCACAGACACCACATCTGGGTTGTGACTCAGACGGGAACTCAGGACGACAGACAGAGTGTGGGTGTAGGGACCACACTGGGGCCCTTGATGGGGGGGTCCCCATGTCACATGTCGATCTTAAGAAATGCCCATGTCCCATGTCCCTAAGGAAAACCCCATGTCACTAGTGTCACTAAGGTGGGTCTTTGGGGCCACAGGCCCCCCGAAAAAATTAGGAATTTGCCTATGAAATTGGCGCATTCAGAGTGGTTTGAAACAGGTTAGAATCTATATCTTCAATAAATTTTGGAATTTAGGCTTACACTTAAATTGAGGTGAGTTTGAGCTTGTCCTTCGAGAAAATTTAAAGAATTTTATCGTGAGATTAGTGTATTTTAGGGCTTTCCGAGGTTCTGATGCCATTCACATCCATGTCACTAAGGCCAATGTCGCATGTCAGACTTAAGAGATGCTCCATGTCCCATGTCACTAGTATGGCTATGACCCATGTCGATTTTAAGGAATAGCCATGTCACCATATCGGATTTAAGAAATGGCCATGTCGCCATATCGAATTTAGGGGTCTAGTGCCACACTGCCACGTCCTACCTCCACAACATGACCACTCCATGTCAACACCCAGACAATAACACTTATTCAGCTCTGTAGTATGTGCTGTTTCACCATGAAAAAAGGTGGAGGAGGAGGAGGAGGAGGAGGAAGGAGGGGACTTCCCGGAACCACGTCAGTGAGATGGCCAGTGTAATAGTTCTTCACTCAGCCAGAGACCAGGGGCGGAGCCAAGAGTTTGAAAATGGGCAGGTTTAGATAAACCACCAAAAGGCATTGTGCCGGGGGTGGCGGCAGATCAAAATGTTGCTAGAAAAATGGGGCCAAATTACATGTCAATGTCGCCTAATAATGCTTATGTTTAATGTCGATATTAAGAAAATGCTATGTCCCATTTCGAACGCACATGTCCCTTGTAAAGCCTTGCTGTAAGTGCAGTTTAAATAATATAGTACAGGGTTCTCCACAGACTCAAAAATCACACCTTAAATTCTCGCATAGAAGTAGCAGCTTATACGAGTCAGGCCAGAGGTGCGGTTTATAGGATTCTCCTATTGAGCTTGGCATGAGGCTTATAGAACTAATTTATGATACCACATGCGAATCGATGAATTAAAGTCATTTTTTCTAGATTAAAAACCCTACAATTGCAATAACTTCTGTTCTAATCGATGGATTTTCAAAATTCCAAAACCTATAGAAAGCTAAAATTACACCGGCGGCGATTCTGGGGTAATTTGACGCCGGCGGCAATGAAAAGTACGCCGGCGGCCCGCCAGTGTCGTTATAGTGTGAGGAGAACCCTGATAGCAGGAGAGGATGCAGGCATTTTGAAACAGGGGAAGAAATTAAGTATTTCTCTATATTAAAGCCACCCATTCCCTTTCGCTCCTCCCATGGTATTTATATGGCACCATCCGCCTACTTTTTTCAATACTCCAGGAACCAACATTCCAGAGCTCCCTAAACCAGGAATTCTCGATGGCAGCGATGACGCTGAGGGAAACCCGTGCTGGAGTTGGTGCTTGTGCAGCCTCCCCTGGGGCTCTAGATGGGGGGGTCCCCATGTCGAATGTCGATCTTAAAAAATGTCCATGTCGCATGTCAATGTTGCTTAAAAATGCCCATGTCGGATGTCGATTTTAAGAATTGCTCATGTCGCCTGTCACTATGTCTTTTTTCGCCTCATGTCACATTTCACTAGGCCTCATGTCGATTGTCGATTGTAAGAAATAGCCATGTCGCCATGTCGGATTTGGTGGTCCACACCCATTCCGCTGCAGCACCCAGTGTAATAGATGACGCCATGTTTACAAACACAGAGCTGGTATCTCCCACACACTGGTCTCCTGTGTGAGACTCACTCCTGGTACCCCCCTGCAGCCCAGTGGGCAGGTTGAAATATGCCTGCATGGTTCTACGTCATGTGTCTAAATATAGTACAGACATGTTGTACAAATGATATGGCCCTAGATCACAAAATTCTAGATATGCGCCATTTCGGGGATTATTAGTAACTAACATGGGACAGGAGGAATGAATAGATAGTGACAGGGGACATATGGCATTTCTTAAAATCGATATTGTGACATGGGCATTCTTAAAATCGATATGGTGACAAGAGCACATCTTAAAATCGACATGGGGACATGAGGAGCCCCCATCAAGAGACAGGCCACCATGCAGAAGCGACAGATTTTTTGCTATAATTATCAATATTTCCATATTTCTAGCGTGAGACACACAAACTGTGTTAGTTCACCTGTAATCCATTTCTTCTTTGATCTAGTGAAATTGCCAGGTACCGCCCTGCACTGTATAAATTGATACAGTGATTGTAGAGAGTTGATTGATTCTTCTACAAAGTCCACATTGATCCCTGTATAAGAGTCCTAGTGAGATTACAGGGTACTTGACATTGCTGTGTCCTTGACCTCATTGGCTGACCTAGATCTATCACAGATCAATACGAGGTTGTATGGGGCAGGCTTAGGGGAACTAGTGAACCATGACGGAGATCAATCGCACCTGGCCGTGAAGGATGCTCACGTCACACGAAGGGGTAGTGTAGAATGATACCATCCAGTAGCATGCACAAAGGATCAGGGAATTATACACTATCATATTGAACTTGGCCCTGTACTTTACGATATGCCTATAGTAGTATACCTGCTTCTCTCCTCTGATTTGGTGTACTGGTTCCCCCAAAGCCAATGCACACTTATTTTTGGAAAATAAACTTGAAAGCAGGGTGAATGGTATATGAAATATAAGGCTATTTTGAATATGACATAGATGCAGATTCTTACCAGATCATTATGGCTATAGTAATTAATGTAGGTAACATAGCTTGTGACATACAGGAAGACCTAGTTAGACCCTATAGAGATGGCCGTGTTGGGGTATGGCAGTTATTCTATTTTTCATGGAATACGGCAGTGCCATTGACTTAACCAAAAAAGGCCGTATTACACTACCCCTGTTAAATTACCCATGGGTGATTTAACGGCCTGTGACATCATCAAAAACGGCAGTTTGTTTACATTTGAACAGTGCAGAAAGAAGCCATTTTAGCCTTTTTAGGCTCCCCCTACCTTAATTTCGGTATTTTAAATAGGAAAAGTCCTTTAAGTCTGTAGACTAGGTTATTTTACTTGTTAACCCTTGGGCCGCATTTCACTCGGCCTGCGGCCTCGTGAAATACGGCCCAAGGTCAACTCGTGAAATAACCCAGCCAACAGACTGAAAATCGTGCACCTTTGTCTATGTAGTTACTGAGTGTATCAGGATGGACCCACATAATGCATTCAGACAGTGCCAAGATGCTAAATAATGCAAACCCACGATGTGGTAATAAAGGGGGGGGGGGAGAGGGTGGGGATCTACACTTGGCACAGTAGGACTGAGGCTTAATAATGGGGAGAGGCAATAGGGAGACATAACAAGGAGGGTCGGGGCAATATGGAGGAGAAAGGGACAGAGATGGAGAGACAGAGAGGGGGAGAGACAGAGGGAGAGACAGAGGGAGAGAGATAAAGAAATCGAGAGAGAACAGAGAAAGAGAGAGAGACAGAGACACAGAAAAACAGAGACAGACCGACAGGCAGACAGACAAACAGACAGACAGGGAGGGAGGGAAACTTACATAGGCAGACAGACAGAAAGTCAGTGATAGGGTACTGGTATTTTCACCTGGAGTCAGACACGTACCTTGAGACGGACACTTAGTTTTGTGGTTATCCAAGCACTTTTAATTACTGAACAATGGAAACTTCTAAATGTTATCATTTCCAAAAAATACACACACTAGAAGTTATAACCTACATGAAATTCCCCTATACCTCTCAGGGAATATGTCCGACCCATGGTGAATCTACCCTATACCAGAAGCCCCAGGCACTGCCTATACAGAACGCCATATCTACCTCATAATGCTACAATTAGTATAACAGCACTGTGGGCAGTTCTCCAGCAGACTGCAGACTTATTGATTATCAGGTATTGATGACGTATAGCTTATCATTCCCCAGTCTCCGTGCTGTAAGGGGTGGGTGGGTCCTGGGGGGGAGGGGGCGTGTCAAGAGTTCACACACGGAGAGGCCAAAAGTGTATTACTCTCGTTCCCAAATCCTTCCGAAGGAAGGCTCTGGTAACAGCCAAATGACCTTGAACTTTGGATTTTGCTGGGTCTGGGCAACCCTGCTGGTAGGCTGGAACCAGTGGGCAGGAACCAGAATGTATGATGGTAGTTTTAGGCAGTTTTACCATCAGCCTTTCTGGTTCCATTTCCTGTTCCTGTTCGCTGGTTCCAAGCTACCAGCAGGGGTTGCCCAGACCCAGCAAAAACCCAACATTTGGCAGTTACCAGAGTCTTCCTTCGGAAGGATTTGGGAACGAGAGTAACAGTGTATTAGCAGACACAGGGTACGACTACCCGGAGCAAAAGACAGTGTAAGAACAGTATCTAAACAGTGGAGGATCAGTAGGCTCTATCAGTAGTGCTTACAGTGTACACTGCTTGCCCATATAAGAATGAATCTCCTCACCACGAGAGTGTCTTTCCCCCTCTGTCTCTCCCTCACCATGAGAGTGTCTCTCTCCCTATGTCTCTCCCTCACCATGAGAGTGTCTCTCTCCCTGTGCCTCTCCCTCACCATGAGAGTGTCTCTCTCCCTATGCCTCTCCCTCACCATGAGAGTGTCTCTCCCCCTCTGTCTCTCCCTCACCATGAGAGTGTCTCTCCCCCTCTGTCTCTCCCTAGGTATTTCTGTCACTGTCTTTTGCCCCTTGTCTGTCTCTATCTTTTCCCTCTGCCGCTCTCTAAATATGTCCGTCTGTATGTCTGTCTCTTTTCCTTCATTCGTTTCACCCCACCCCCCCCCCCTCCATTTCTCTCGTTCAATCTCTATCTGTCCCTCTTTCTCCCTTCATTCCTTCCTTCATCTTACTCCCCCAGTATAGCCCATGGGTCAGCAGTTCTTAAACTACCTAAATCATCATCCATATAACTGATAATCGATACAGCCTCTAGAGGCGGCACCTGGCCTGCCCCTTATTACATCACCCCCAGGTACCCCCAGGTAGCAGATGGCGGGTGAACAGGGCGTGAATAATGCAGCATGTGGGGTCTGGCTATTACTAAGGCCAAATAAAAAAAAGTTTTGTTTCAGGTAACAAACTCTAGGGTCGGTAGGTCGGATTTTTTTTTACTTTTTTTTTTAAAGCTCCTCTAGATACCCTAAAATCGGCTAAAAACTGTCAAATTGGGAATATTTTTTTCAAAAATGTAAACCTAAATTAGACCCAAAAAAATCCAAAAATCTAAAAATTTCTTCAAAATTGCATAAAAAAACACCTAGGGTCGGCCCTGTTTAGATGGGGTCGGTCGGGTGACCTGAAACAAACCTTTTTTTTGCCTAACCCTTTAAGCCATGATACATGAATGCAGCCCTGGTGAGTAACTCTCCAGGGCTGTATTCATGCATCATGGCGACCCAATGGGGTTGAGAGATTACCCAAGGGTCAACATAATGCACCAATGCAGCCCCGGCGAGTTACTCACCGGGGTTGCATTGGTGCATCGAAGACAAATGTCATCTTTAGCAACATTGGTCGTCATGATGCACCAATGCATTGCCGACAAGTAACTGACACTGCATTGTTGCATCATAGCAACCCTTTGAGAGTGTATCAACCTCATGAGGCCGACGTGATGCATGAATGCAGTGTCGATGAGTAGACTGTCCAGGGCTGCATTCACGCACCATAAGGGACAAGCCTATTACACCACTAAGCTGTCTGTAAAGGGTTAAGTGCGGTGAGGATTTACTCATAACTATATAACTGTAATCACCTCTGTGAATATATGATCAACACTAATTAATGGTAATCGCTGTTAAAATTATCTGGCTTTACTCTGGAGTCATCTGGATATCAGCTATAAGTACACATACGGTGGTTGTATAAAGCACACAGCTGCAGACAAAACGTCCATAGTGCATTGATTCCTTAGTTTTTAGTCTCTACTGCTACTTATTTAGCTACTGGTTCTCATTTATTTATGTGCCTAGCCGTGCATGTGGGGAGGGGGGGCATTGTCTGGCCTGACTCACCTGGTAGCGTTTCCACATGGGTGGGTGGGACTAGACTACCTGTTGGTGTCCGTTACAATGTCTGAGTGGTCCCACCCCACTATGATATACACAGGTGAACCAAAGTGTATATGTGGGAAGCACCTTTTCAATGCGGCCCAAGGGTCTCGGTCGGCAGCCCTATATGATTTCTTTTCTAGACGCAAGCTGGGCCACCACATGTAGATTAATCCTCTCATATTTAACAATATTGATAATTTCATGATAAGATTCTTTCTGGCTCTATTTACTGAGTGTTTTTATTTTTTAACATTTATTTCATTTACATTTAAATAAAAAAGGTTTTACAATTAAAGTTTGATAGGTTGAATGAAAACACACTTTTGCCTCATTGAAAATACTTATGTGCTGGCTATATCTCAGGTACACTGAAAAAGTAAACTCGTCCCCAGACTCGTCTAAGTGACTGTCATAAAATAAACGAGTCAAAAGTTGTCTTACATATCAGGTTACCATCCCACAAATAGAACCTGGAGCTGGCAAATGTCAGGTTTTGGGCTGGCACATACCATGTGGGTCTTCTATCTCCAGCTAGAAGACCCGCTTCCTTGTCACTTAGACAAGTTTTTGACTCGTTAATTTTATGACCGTCACTTTGAAGAGTCTGGAGACAAGTTTATTTTTTGAGTGTAGCTGAGGGCTGTGTCTCACCTGATCGGGCCAATGTGAAAGTCTTTGACCCGGTGCCATCTTTGACCGGTTTCACAGAAAACAGTTTATTTAGGGCAGATGAAGATATAAATGGGCTGAAAAATTTAATGGATGTTATAACCCTCTAAATTATCAGTTTCATTTGACCTGATTGTCTATCTGCCCTAATTAAAACTGTTTTCTATCAAGCCAGTCAAAGATGGCACCCATGGTCAAAGATGGTACCCGGTCAAAGATGGTCCCCGGTCAAAGATGGCATGTGGTCAATGATGGCACCTGGTCAATGATGGCACCCAATCAAAGATGGCACCCGGTCAAAGATGGCACCTGGTCAAAGATGGCACCCGGTCAAAGATGACACCCGGTCAAGGATGGCACCCAGTCAAATATGGCACCCGCGTCAAATATGGCACCCAGTCAAAGATGGCACCCTGTCAAAGATGTCACCTAGTCAATGATGGCACCTAGTCAAAGATGGCACCGGTCAAAGATGGCACCCGGTCAAAGGTGGCACCCAGTCAAAGGTGGCACCCGGTCAAATATGGCACCGGTCAAAGATGGCACCTAGTCAATGATGGTACCTAGTCAATGATGGCACCCGGTCAAAGATGGCACCGGGTAAAAGATGGCACCTGGTCAATGATGGAACCCCGTCAATGATGGCACCCAGTCAAAGATGGCACCCAGTTAAAGATGGCACCTAGTCAAAGATGGCACCCGGTCAAAGATGGCACCTGGTCAAAGATGGCACTGGTCAAAGATGGCACCGGTCAAAGATGGCACCCGGTCAAAGATGGCACATGGTCAAAGATGGCACATGGTCAAAGATGGCACCCGGTCAAAGATGGCACCCGGTCAAAGATGGCACCCGGTCAAAGATGGCACCCAGTCAATGATGGCACCCGGTCAAAGATGGCACCCGGGCAAAGATGGCACCCGGGCAATGATGGCATCCAGTCAAAGATGGCACCCGGTCAAAGATGGCACCCAGTCAAAGATGGCACCCAGTCAAAGATGGCACCTGGTCAAAGATGGCACCCAGTCAAAGATGGCACCCAGTCAATGATGGCACCCGGTCAAAGATGGCACCCGGTCAAAGATTGCACCCAGTCAAAGATGGCACCCAGTCAAAGATGGCACCCGGTCAAAGATGGCACCCAGTCAAAGATGGCACCCAGTCAAAGCTGGCACCGGTCAAAGATGGCACCCAGTCAAAGATGGCACCCAGTCAAAGATGGCACCCAGTCAAAGATGGCACCCAGTCAAAGATGGCACCCAGTAAAAGATGGCACCCGGTCAAAGATGGCACCGGTCAATGATGACACCCGATCAAATATGGCACCCGGTCAAAGATGGCACCCGTCAAAGATGGCACCCGGTCAAAGATGACACCCGGTCAAAGACTTCCACATTGGCCCGATGTGGCACCCGGTCAAAGATGGCACCCGGTCAAAGATGGCACCCGGTCAAAGATGGCACCCGGTCAAAGATTGCACCCAGTCAGAGACTTCCACATTGGCCCGATCTGGTGAGACACAGCCCCAGGTGAGTGTGCATGTCCCAGGTGTGTTAGAGTCCTACAGGTAAACAGGTCCAGGTGTCTCCTACCACCAGGTACTCACCCTGCTGCCAGGTACCACACCTGTTACACCCCCCCCCCCCCCACACACCGATACTCCACCCCAGCCCCCCCCCCCCCCACACACACACACACCTCTCCCTCTCAAAGACTACTGCGTACAACTGTAGTCAAATATTGGTAAAGAGTGTCAAATGTTGATAGAAAATATTTTATAGCTTTTTTTAGGACAGCATATATAGCTTTTGTTGGCATGATAAACAACCTGTTACACACCCGGACAATGTTAGTCCTTCAAGGGCAGTATAGTTCTTAATGCCCCCCCCCCCCCCCACACACACACCTCACCCCAGTCCTCGGAGTCTACTGCGTGACATGGTAGTCAAATATTGGTAAAGAGTGTCTTCCTCAAATGTCGATTTAGATGAAAAGAACTTTTATAGCTTTTTTTTAGGGCAGCATATAGCTTTTGTTGGCATGATACATTCACCTGTTACACACCCAGACAATGTTAGTCCTTCAAAGGCAGTATGGTGCTACAATGTGTTTCCCCTTTATTGTCATTAATGCAGTGCTGGCGAGTTACTCACCAGGGCTGCATTTATGCATCATAACCACAAAGGGCATATCACGTTAAAGCACCTGCCCCCCCCTCACCCCACACATACACCCCTAGAGACTACTACATGCCACTGTAGTCAAATACTGGTATGTCGTGACTTCCACTAATGTATATGAAAAATCAAGGAAATCTTGTACCCTTCATAGGCAATTTTTTCTTCTGACTCATTCATAAAGTATATCACGCAAATTTTGGCCATTTTTGAGACGTACTTTATGGATTACCCCTAAGGTAGCATAGTTTTCGTTGGCAAGATGCATTCATACAGCGCCTCTGCTACAGCATAGGTGCATCATGCCTCCCCGAGGCACAATACTCATGAATTGAACTGGAGATAATAACGATAATTACTCGTATTTCTGAAAGTACTGTAACACACACAACATTATACTTTATGCATATCTAAAGCTAATAAGCGAGTTCTGTCCTTATTGGAAATCTGGGAAATATCAGTCATAGTCTCATGCATCTGTCTACAATAATGCTTATAGTGGTTCCTAAATCTTATCTGGTGCATGGGTGAATTGTTTTTTAAATCATCATAGCTTGCTCATCCTCAGTGCCCCCAGCCCCCCCCCCCCCCCCCACACACACACACTGCCCTTTAGCTGGCAGGGCTTCAGAGGCCTATACCTTCTGGGCTGTGATTGTTGGCTAATGCACTGTTTTTCATGACCTCTATTTGTATTATAGTGCGGGTCTTCCAATCAATCTAGTCCAAAGGACAAAAATACACCAGTTTTGTCGGCATTAGTTTGTCAACAGCTGTTTGGGATGTGATCATCAACATGCCATACACCCTCATAGACCTCCATGCCAATACCATACCCACTTAATCATCTGCCCTGTTTTTAATGTCGTAGATTTCGTTGATAATCTGGAATAAGCCAGCCAACATAGCCAGTTCAGTAAGCTGCAAAACCAACAGTAGTTGGAGCTCGGAATTGGGAGGAACATGACTAATTCTACCAACAGTACACTCACACATGTATACCGGTAGTCCTTCTTATTCTGGAGGTAGCATCCTGGAGGCGTTGGGCAAAACCCCAAAAAATGAAGTCTGTTTCCAGTCACCGACCGGGTCTCGCAGAATAGTGCCGGACCATCCTCTGTTCCCCCTTTTTTTCGAAGTGCCAGTTCTGACGGTTTGCAAATGAGACAATTATTAGAAATCAAGGCTCTAAAAAGGGGAAAGCAAAAGAAGACCCCAAAAAAATCTTACTATCAAATGGTACATCGTAAATGTATTTGAAACGCCAGACCCTGTGACAAACTATGTTCTACTTATAATTTAGTTTTCGCCCCTTTTTAACGCCCTAGATACTACAAGTATAGTGTCACTAAATATACCTACTTTCACTTGTGTTGTTATACAAGAAGTCTATACTACGTGTCTCCAGTAGAAGTAGGGTTATAAGAACGCTATATAGTAGAAGTAGACCATGTGTGACCCACAGACCTCAGAATTAAGGACTCACGGTCTGTGACGTCACACACCACTGATCCAGGAAATCCGGTCCTTTAACCTCCTCAACAGGCACATTCGGAAATTGCGGAAAGTGGTTGCATTTGTTGACAACCGATGACGACTCAATTTATTATCTTTCTGATTTTCTTTTCTTTTCAATTCAAGCCTTTCAATAAGGTTAGCAACCACACAGAATGGGTGCTCCACGGGGTGCTCCATGAGGAAAAATGTCACCCATTTTAATGAAAAAGGCCAGCGCATTACTATAATTCAATTTCAATCCCCTTTGGTCGGGAGGGGGAGAAAGTCGACCCCTCTCAGGGGGTGAACCGACACATTTTAACCTGCTCACGCGAAAGTCCACCCCCCCCCCCCCCCCATCTGTTAAGGAATGATCACTACAGCCTGTGCCATGGTGGGTGTGTATTGGGGCGTGGTCACCTGTACACGGTATTGATCTCTCTGTACAGTTACCACAACACTGCACAAGGGGTATAGCGCTGGGAGGGAGAACCCCCGGAGAACCAGAAATCTACAAAAATGGAACCAGAAATTATGGTGCTACATACACAGAAAGGTCAGCGTCATTGTCGCTAAAACCACTCTCACATGAAAGTCAGACACTGCCTGACTTTCATGTGAGAGTGGTTCTAGCGACAATGACGCTGACTTTTCTGAGTATGTAGATACACGTACAACTACAGTCACGTCGCGATAATCCGTGTGGCGATAGTCCGGGCTCTACACCATCCGGGCAGAGCTGCCTTTGCACGGCCCTAATCACTCTATAATAGTATACAGTAGTCCGGTTATCTCATGATCCGGTCACCGGTCGGTGCACCTAGTGTACAGAGAGTTGCTTTACCATTGAAAAGTGCCCCAGTAGACCGGGTGGGGTGGGGGTGACTGACACCTCTGACTCCAATGTTACTCACCCCCTCCCCGCCACCTCCCATAGACACCACGCAGGTGACTTACAGTAACACTAGCCATTCATATCATGGCAAACAATCACTGTCCGCTTTCTAGTAACAAAGCTTTGATGTGCAAATATTCCTAGTGTTTAGTTTGTAGTTGTACTTTAATAGCTGGTAGTATAATTATTATGCCACCCACTTGCTGCACAAACACACAGCCGCAGCTTCTTCACAGCTTTATGCTGCACTATGAGCCGTGGGCTGCAGTGTATGATTTACAATTAGCCAACGTTTGATACAAAGCCTACACTGGTCACCGGATGTAAGAATAGAACCCCCCCCCCCCCCCCCATCTACACACACACACACACTCCCCAAGCTCTCCAACGATGTTTCAGGCACCCGGGCGTTTCGGCTCCCGGGCGGTGTGGGCTTTGCACGGCACTGCCCGGACTACTGCGACGTGACTGTACCATCATACATCCTGGTTCCTGTTCCGTGGTTCCTGTGCACTGGTTGCCAGCTACTAGCAGGGGTCGCCCACACCCAGCAAAATCCAAGTCATACTGGCTGTCACCAGAGCCTTGTCTCGGAAGGGTTTGGGACCGAGAGTAATTCCTGACAAGCCGCGGTATGTGGATCTATGGCCATTGCCTAAATCTCACGAGAAGTTCTTAGCTCAGAACTAACATGGACGGGACTAGCGCATTAGGCTATGGGCACCGCCATCTTGGCTCAGAGCAATGCATTGTGGTTTGGCCCCCGACTCCAGAGCAGTGCATCATGGGAGAATTTCTTATCAGCACCTTTGTTTAAGGTGTGAGGAGAGGGGATTAGCCTGGTAAGGAGATGATAAGGAGATGGAGTTTGACCCCCGACTACCTCAGGTACCAGGATGTGCTAGTCCCGCTATGCGGGGCATAGTGAGGGTGGGGGACACTAGAGATGAGAAGGTTATGATGATAATATACCACATTGAAGCAGGGCTTTTGGCTGTATGTTTGTCCTTCTTGTGTTTAGACTGCCTTCATACTTAATTGTTGTGGGTAGTATGTGATATATATATAGTATATGCTATAGGGTGTTTACCCCTAAATAGAAATAATATGTCTACAAAAGTGTGAGACATATCCCTATAAAGATAAACATGTCTGGAACACTATGCAAAAAACGATATATTGATATCTACTCTAGATCCAACTGTATCAAGCAGAATGTGTGCCAGAGTCAGAGCTATTTTGAGAAAAACTCCCCATAGGCTGCAGCCGAGAAAGGTGGTCATTGGTACCCTTCTAGGCAGGGTGAATACCTGCAGCACTCAGGGCCGTGGAACTGCTTTTTCTCTGGCCCACTTGGTTCACTTAAATTGGCTATCATTGGTTTAATAATCACTATAGAATAGAAATTCAAAAAGGATATTAAAGCCATGATATGACACGATAAGCTAATTGGTCCATATCAGAATTTATGAACTTTGTGAATACTCTATTATAGTGTAACTCCATGAAATACATTATTTAACCAAGGATATGCCCTAATATAACCTAATATCCGCTGATAACTACTAGAAATATAGTCTAACATGCAATAACTTTTTTAAACCTAAATAATCCCTCTTCAAAATGTGCCTAACTCCATTACAATATCATGGATTTTTTATGATGATTTGAGCTACTTTGTCATGTTTTTCATGGGTAGACATACTTTAAATAATGATAGAAAAATGGAGTTAGGGCCCAGACCTAGCTCAAAGTGTTCTTTATGCCCTCAGTGCATCAAATAATCTCAATTCAAAGCCACTTAGAGCGGAAATGGGCACATAGAAGGTGTGTCTAATTCAGAGACTCCAGAAAAAGACCCACTCAGTGCAGTAACTGCTAGTCTGAGACTTTTTCCGTGGAGATGCCACAGTTACACTGTTATAAATGAAGTGATTAGAAAACCCCTACATCATTAGAAAGCCTATACCCTTGGCTTTCAGGAGGTGTCAAAAGATATCTGATATTCCTTTTCATTCTTAGTGAAAATATAAGAATATCGAAGAATGACAGAGAAACGGCCGTTTTCCTGGCTCTCGGTGGTACAGGTAAACACCCTATATGCTACACGCAGGGGGACATGTAACCCTTTAAGGGCCGCATAGTTTCAGTATTCCCTTGGTCTTGGTTGTCATGGTGCATTAAGGCACCATGTATATGACTCTATGGGATTGATAAACTCTCCAAGGGTCATCATGGTGTAAATGAAACCCTCTACTCGTTTGAACTACATGATAAAAGGCACAGTGCATTAAAGCACGATGCTGTCCTTCAAGGGATATAACGACTATATAATTAATAATATTATTGAGCCGGACCTACTAGAGGTAGGACTAACTCTGTAGTCACGACAACATAATGATGTTAAATAGAATGGCTAACTACTGGGCGCTCCTCCCAGACTCACCCACACACACACACTCGTGTCTGAGCAGCAGTGCTTATATTATAATAAACCTATATATTCTGCCTCACCCTGTGGCCCTGTTGTAATAGTTTTATTATTCCTGTGCATTAAAAAATATGGCTAACCGTATATTTATACACGCCACTGTTGTCAACTTCCTGAGGATCTCGCCTGCCCCCACCTCCCACAAGATAGGACACATAGACCAGTCATACGTCCACGTCCTCATACTATAACTACTCCCACCCCCATGTGTTAGTCATCTTTACATGTGTGTGTACTATAATACCACTATAGACCTACATGTGAGGCAAGTGGCACCAGAGGCTATGCCCTCCCCCCACCATGGAACAGACACACTCTTAATCCTTTAAGTACGGATGTTGCCAAAAGATGACATTTGTCGTCATGATG